>PVKU01004112.1:0-156346 GCA_004027475.1 Anoura caudifer
AAGAGCAACCAGTGGAAAACTTATTTGAACAAATAATAAAGGAGAACTTCCCCAATCTGGCAAAGGAAATAGTCTTCCAGGAAGTCCAGGAAGCTCAGAGAGTCCCAAAGAAGTTGGACCTGAGGAGGAACACACCAAGGCACATTATAATTACATTACCCAAGATTAAAATGAAGGAGAGAATTCTAGAAGCAGCAAGAGATAAGGGGACAGTCACAAAGGAGTTCCCATCAGACCGTCAGCGGATTTCTCAAAAGAGACCTTACAGGCAAGAAGGGGCTGGAAAGAGGTATTCCAAGTCATAAAAATCAAAGACCTACATCCAAGATTGCTCTATCCAGCAAAGCTGTCATTTAGAATGGAGGGGCAGATAAAGTGCTTCTCAGATAAGGTCAAGTTAAAGTAGTTCATCATCACCAAGCCCTTATTATATGAAATGTTAAAAGGGACTTATCTAAGAAAAAGAAGATAAAAAATATGAACAGTAAAAAGACAGCAAACTCACAGGTATTAACAACCAGATCTAAAACAAAAGCCAACTAAGCAAACCACTACAACAGGAGCAGAAACACAGAAATGGAGATCACATGGAGGTTTAGCAATAGGGGAGAGGGAAGAGGAGAGAGGGGGACAAGGTACGGGGAACAAGTAGCACAGACAGTGGGTAGAAAATAGACAGGAGGAGGGCAAGAATACTGTGGGAAATGTAGAAGCTAAAGAACTTATGACACATGGGCATGAACTAAAGGGGGGAATGCGGGTGGGAGGGGGCGTGCAGGGTGGAGGGGAATGAAGGAGGGAAAATGGGACAACTGTAATAGTATAATCAATAAAGTATAATTTTAAAAAATAAATGAATAAAAATCTTTTAAAAAATAAAAACAAAAGAGGTATGCTCTATCCATGAATGAAAAAGGTATGTTAAATCTATTATGATTATAAATGTCTCTTTTTCCTTGTAGCTCTGTTTTATGTAATTTGAGTTTATGTTATTAAATCCATGTGAAGTAGGAATTTCCTGATAAATTGAATTTATTCATATGATGTACTCTTCATTTCTAGTAATGCCTTTGCCTTCAAGTCTACTTTATGTTATTGTATATTGTATTTTCATTTGGTTTATGTTTGCGTAATACAGGTTGGGACAAAAGTAGGTTTAGAGTTGTTCATATGGAAAATAACACAATAATTAATAAATAATATAAAAATAAACTGTTTCTCATTGTGGGGTCATACTGGACATGGCCCATCCTCCTCCCATGACAGAGTGCTGGTCAGATGGCTGCTGGCCAGAAGGAGTGTGTACTGTTTTGGGAATGGATTGTAACTCCCTCCTTTTGGGAGAGCCTTCTTATCCTGTGACTGCTTCCTGACCTCTTCTTTTTGTATGCACACACTGTGGTAATGTAGCTTAGAGTCACAAATAGGACACGTGCCTCCTATGCCTGGCACTCCTTAAAGCAAGTCTCAGACTCAGGGGTGCAGTCCTGCATCATCAACCTGCTGCCGCTGCTGGTGCTACCAGGAATGTGAGTGGTAAAGGCTATGTCTGCTCCATCAAGTCCTACCTGTAGTTTTTTTTTTGGCTTATCTGAATAAGTAGTCAAGATCCCTGGGCTCTCCCTCCTGCATTAACACACTCATACAACTGTAAACCTACTTTTGCCCCAACCTGTATTTTTTCCCTCTTCGATCACTTTCAATCTCCTTTTACCTCATATTTTAGATAATTCAGATTTTCTTCCAATTTCTGGTTTGTCTTTTATTCTCTGAACTAAGCTACAGAACAACCATTATTCAGAACTGCCTGAAAATTAAGCTGAACGGAAGTCCTACAACTACAGAAGCAAAGAAGAAACCACATCAAGACTGGCAGAAGGAGCAGAGATGCAGAACAGGCTGGTCCCACACCTACGTGTGGTGGATAAAAATCAGGAGGGATGAATATCTTCGCTTCAGCGGTCCCCCTGTAACTGGGTACAGGCTTAATGGGGTGTAAACTTAAAAGGATGTAGGCTGAGAGGTCCCAGGGCCTCCCACAAGCCTTGCTTGGGGACTGGTAAAAGCAGCAGCACAGGGATTTAGAGCTATTTTGCATATCAATAACAGCAGGCTAGCTTCATAGCCTGGGTAGAGCCAGGAAGATATGCATGACTTTGACCCATGATATAGCTGGAGGCAGCGCCCACATTACAGTGCCTGTACAAAAGATTGGAGATGGTAGGCTCCATGACATGGGGCCACACCTGCCTGGACTAACTATGGCTAAGAAAGGCAGAGAATAGGGAGTGTTAGCAGGTTTTGCCAATTATGGGAGGAATCAGAAATGAGGTTATGGAGGAAGATCCACACAGGGATTTAAACTCAGGTGGGGCAGTCATGCTGGGACTTAACCACATGGTTTTGGGAGCCGAGAGGGGGCTCCCTTGGCCATGTGACATAGGAAGCAGGAGAACAAGATGCAGCAGCCATGTGGAGCTCCCTCTCTTAGTGGTTTGAAAGAATGCAGGACTTTCACCAGCCCACCATAAGGATGAGGTTTTTGTTTTGCTTTGAAGTATATTTTATTGATTGCGCTATTACAGTTGTCCCATTTTTTTGTCCCCTTTATTCCCCTCCATCCTTTACCCCCTCCCACCAGCATGCCCCCTGCCCTTAGTTCATGTACATGGGTTGTACATATAAGTTCTTTGGCTTCTCCATTTCCTATACTATTCTTAACCTTCCCCTGTCTATTTTGTACCTACCATTTATGCTTCTTTTTTTAAAGATTTTATTTATTTATTTGTTTTTAGAGAGGGGAAGGGAGGGAGAAAGAGAGAGAGAAACATCAATGTGTGGTTGCCTCTCGTGTGGCCCCCACTGGGGACCTGGACCACAACCCAGACATGTGCCCTGACTGGGAATCGAACCTGCGACCCTTTTGTTTGCAGCCCGCACTCAATCCACTGAGCTACGCCAGCCAGGCCCATTTATGCTTCTTATTCGCTGTACCTTTTCCCCTATTCTTCCCCATCCCTGCTGATAATTCTCCATATGATCTCAATTTCTGGGATTCTGTTCTGGTTCTAGTTTGCTTAATTTGTTTTCTTTTTAGGTTCAGTTGTTGATAGTTGTGAGTTTGTTGTCATTTTACTGTTCATAGTTTTGATTTTCCTCTTTTCCTTTAACATTTCATGTAATAAGGGCTTGGTGATGATGAGCTCCTTTAACTTGACCTTATCTGGGAAGCACTTTATGTGCCCTACTATTCTAAATTATAGCTTTGCTGGATAGAGTAATCTTGGATGTAAGTCCTTGCCTATCATGACTTTGAATACTACTCTCTAGCCCCTTTTTGTGTGCAATGTTTCTTTTGAGAAATCAGCTAAAAGTCTTTGGGGAACTCCTTTGTAGGCAATTCTCTCCTTCCCTTTTATTGCTTTTAAGATTCTCTCCTTATCTTTAATCTTGGGTAATGTAATTACCATGTGCCTTGGTGTGTGCTTTCTTGGGTCCAACTTTTTTGGGACTTCTCTGAGCTTCCTGAACTTCCTGAAAGTCTATTTCCTTTGCCAGATTGGGGAAATTCTCTTTCATTATTTTTTCAAATACATTTGCAATTTCTTCCTCTTCCTCTTCTCCTTCTGGTACCCCTATGATTCAGATGTTGGAACATTTAAAGTTGTCCCAGAGGTTCCTAAGCCTCTCCTCATTTTTTTTTTTAAATTCTTGTTTCTTCATTCTGTTCTGGTTAAATGTTTATTTCTCCCTTCTGTTCCAAATTGTTGAGTCCCACTTTCCTTCCCTTCACTGTTGGTTCCCTGTATATTTTGCTTTATTTCATTTTTTATAGTCTTCACTTTTTCCTCTATTTTGCAACCATACTCAACCATTTCTGTGAGCATCCTGACTACCAGTGTTTTGACCTTTACATCTGATAGGTTGTCTATCTCTTTGTCTCTTAGTTCTATTTTTGGAGTTTTAATGTGTTCTTTTATTTGGGCCATATTTCTTTTTCTCAGGGCACCTGTTACGTTGTAGGGGGTAGAGCCTTAGGTTTTCACCAGGATGGGGCAAACTGAGTTGCTGCATTGTGACCCTATATGTGGAGGAGGGGTCAGAGAGGAAATAATGCTGCTTGCTCAGCTCTCGGGCAGCTTTCAGTCATTTTCCCAGCTACCCACAAGCAAACTGGGCCTTTCTGGTACTGACTCCTGGGTGGCTCGGTTTGTATACATTCTAGGACCCTGTGGGACTCTCCAACAAACACTCCTGTGAGGCTAGGAGTTTCTCCCACCACTGCAATGCCCACAGATTTTTTCAGTCAGAGGTTTCAAGGCTTTTCCTGTGCTGGGACCCTAGTTTGTGCAGTCTGTCTCACTCCCCCATTGTTCCTTCCAGTTTATCCGCACACAAATGTGGGACCATCAACTACCATCTTGCCCACCCAGTCCTCCAGCTTCCACCTTGCCATGTGTCCTCTCTGCCTGGTTGCCTGTCTCAGCCTCTTCTACTAGTCTGGATGAATGTTTCTTCTTTAACTCCTTGGTTGTCAGACTTCCATACATTTCAATTTTCTGGCAGTTCTGGTAGATTTTTGTTTTTAAATTTGTTGTTGTCCTTCTTTTGGTTGTGCAAGGAGGCAAAGTGTACCTACCTACACCTCCATCTTGGCCAGAAGTGGGGAATGAGGTTTTGGATTAGGAATGGGGCTGTAGCTGAGCTATGGGCTTCTATGTCTTTTCCTGAAACACAGCACCCTTGACTGGTCTGGTTTGGCAAGGGGAGGCAGGACTGTGTGTGTTTGTGGATATATCTTCATTTCTAAAGGGAGTGGAATTTAACAGTGACATTCCACCATTACTCTAAACCTGTATCACTTGTGAACAAATAGTGCCTTTCCTTTTTACCAAACTCTGGCATTAAGAGCTAGAGTTCCTAGCACAGTGGTGGTGGGCAAAGGTGAACCATAGTTAAAAAAAAAAAATGTGGGTGAGGGGGATTCTTTTTGTAACACCCCCAGAGAAGCAAAGGGTCCCAGCCCCACACCAGACCCCCCAGCTCAGATAGAATTCCAATGCTAGAAAGAGAAGTCCCCATAACTTCTGGCTGTAAAAACCAGAAGAGATTGAGGGTGAGCAAGACAAAGGCTTTTTGAGTCCCAGGCAGTTCCTCTTAAAGGACTCAGACATGAACTTACTTGAACTTACTCCCCTCCAGCCACCCCCAGCTCCAAACTCCATCTTGGGGGCAACAGCTTGAAAGGCACCAGAGACATTCAGGGAGAAACTGAATTGTCTGGCATCAAGGCAAGAACTGGAGGGGCAGCTTTCTCCCGGAGATAAGTGCTGCCATAGGCCATTGTTCCTTTGATGAGCCCTCCCCAGACAGAGCCACAGAGCCAGAAGGCCACAGCCATATCTGAGAGTCCTTCAACCAGGCTCACACTGTTTGCTCACCCTGGTGCTTCCCTGCAGCCCTGCCCTTCCCAAAAGGGCAGATACAGAGCTTCCCAGACAAGAAAAAGCTAAAAGAGTTCATCACCACCACGCCAGTATTATATGAAATGTTAAAGGGTCTTTAAGAAAAATTAAAAATATGAACAATAAAATGGCAATAAATACATATCTATTAACAATTGACTCTGAAAAACAAAATAAACAAGCAGAACAGAAACAATCATAGATGCAGAGAATGGTTCAATGGGGGAATGGGTGACTAAGGTGAAGGGATTAAAAAGTACAATTTGTTGTTACAGAATAGTCATGGCAATGTATAATGCATCATAGGGAATACAGTCAATAATAGTCTAATAACTGGAGTTCCAGCCAAGATGGAGACATACGTAGAAACTCTTCGCTTCCTCGCACAACCAAAAAGGAGGATAACAACCAATCTAAAATCAATAGACAACCCAAAGCACCAGGAAATCAGACTACATGGAGCTCTGACAACCAAGGAATTAAAGAAAAAATCAACCAGAACAACCAGACTGGTAAGACAGCAGACCTTAGGGGCAGGGCTGGCTGCCCAGCTCAGCGGGCTGCGCAGGAGGGGCTGTCTTAAGGAGAAAACTGAGACTCAGAGCTGACTGTGTACTACAGCTGGGGTTGCTCCCAGTCACACATGAGAGTTTGTTGAAAAGTGTACTAGAGATGAGCAGGAGAGCCACACTGTTCCCTCTCCGGTCCCTCTCCCACAGGCAGCGCCACAGTGCAGCAAGAAGGTTTGCCCTGCCCAGGTGAATACCTAAGGCCACAACTATCAACAAATGAACCTAAAAGAAAAGAAAAACAACAAAAACAAAAACTAAGCAAACCACCAGACCAGGAAAAGAATCAGAGAAATGGATATCACCTGGAGGGATTTCACTGGGGAGAGGGAAGGGAGGAATAGGGGGAAAAGGTACATGGAAGAAGAAGCATAATTAGTAGGCATAAAATAGACAGGGAGAGATAAAAAATGGTATATGAAACAGAGGACTCAAAGAACTTATATGTACAACAACCCATGGACATGAACTAAGGTGGGGGGAATGCTGGAGGGTTAGGGTGGCAGGGTGGAGGGAGAATAAAGGAGGAAAAATTGGGAAAACTGTAATAGGATAATCAATAAAAAATACTTAAAAAATAATAGCCTAATAACTATGTATGGTATCAGATGGATGTGAGATTTATTGGGATGATCACTTATTAACTTATGTAATGTCTAGTCACTGGGGTTTACACCTGAAACTAATATAATAATGTGAGTCAACTGTAATTGAAAATAAAAAAATGGTTAAAATGTAAATATAATGTAAAATACAATGTAAAAAAATAATACAGGAATCAGCTTGAAAGATCTTCCATTGATCAAATCTAGTACAATTCAAACATCAAAATAAATAACATTAATAAGCAAGCATAACCCTTATAATAAGAATCCATGAATCCATAATTTTAGAATAAATAAATAGGTAAAAGGTAAGGTTTTTTCTTATAGTATAATGCCCAATAAATGTAGGAAGAATAATGGAATTAGAGGCTCCCACAGAAGTAATCAGTGTGTCAAGCAAGAATTGTCATTGGGTGCTAAAACTGGGAGTGAAAGTTTAATGAAATGCAAGATGTTTACATAGTTTCAAAGCATCTCCCTCAAATACTCATCAATTGCAAAGGGAAAAAATAGTAACTTTCCAAATGGTCCAAGTTAACATCACCAGCAATGACACATATCAACATCATCTAACTCTAAATATGACACACAGGGCTTCACTGATATTCCTCGCAAAGCCGCACAACCTGCAAACCCAAGCTCAAGGAGATCTTACAAAATTACTGGCTTATAATCTTCAAAAATGTCAAGGTCACGAAAGACAAAAAGTGCCATCATCACCGTTTCCTCCCGTTTCCTTAGAGACATAATTTTTCTGAATCACAGAAGTTTGGAGTTTGGTATATGTGACTTTTTAAGACGATAATTGTTAGAGGCTGATTGCACCCCCACCCCAAATTCGCATGTTAAAGTCCTAACCCCAGAATCTCAGACTGTGACCATATTTGGAGAAAGGGTGTTTACAGAGGCAATCGAATTAAAATAAGGTTTCTTATGGTGGGCCCTGATACAATATGACTGGAATCTTCATAAACAAGGGGAAATTTGGTCACTGAGACAGACACAGAGGGAACATGTTGTGAAGAGACACAGGGAGAAGGTGGCCATCTAAAAGCCAAGGATAGGGGCCTGGAACACATCCTTTCCTCACCACCCTCAGAAGGAACCAACCCTGCCAACACCTTGATTTTGGACTTCTAGCCTCCAGAACTGTGAGACAATACATTTCTCCTGTTTAGGTCATCTTGTCTATGATACTTTGTTACAGAAGCCCTAGAAAATCAATAAATTATATCATCTGATACACTAAATGTATTGAAGCTCATCCTGACTTAAAGTATACTCAAGATTTACCAACAAGAATATTCAAATATGGTAATTTGGCTTCAAAATTTTTATAAAAACTTAATAAATTAAAAATGCTGGCTGGCTACAGTATATTCATGTGACTCTAATGTAATAACATGTAGGTAATATTTTTGTGTGATGGAGGGAAAAATATTGGACTAAAGGCCAGGAATCCTCAGTTCTGGTCCTTGCTCTGCCACTAACCTCTTTATCGTCTATAACAGGTACCTTATACTCTGGCCTAGATTCTTATGTTGTATTATGAGGGGGCAAGGTCCATACTTAAAGAGCTATAACTGAAGCTCTAAAGAGTCAATAAATGAGTTTCCTGAACTAAAACTTATACATTAACACAAAAAGGTCAGGTGTCTCTTAGGACTCTAAATAACAGATGCATTATATGAGGCTCTTCTGGGAATAATGTCCCGCTTTAGTCACATAAGGAAGGAATGATGGCACTATGCCAAGCTGGCAAAGAAGATATTTTCACTTAGGCAGGGCTTTGTAACATCCTCAAACTATATTATGTGGGTTGTGCTGGTTAACACAAAACAGTCTCCAACTGGCACACAATGTGTCCAGCAACATAGCACGCTGACAAGTGTCCCTATTTCTATTTCTATAATGTGTTCAAAGTGATTTTTATTTTCTTTTTGAGATTTTCCTCTATTTTCCAGATGTTCTACAATGAACCTGTATTACTTTTACAATTGGATAAAAAAAAATTCATTAAAAAAAAACAACTGGTCATAGTTGGGCTCATTACACCAATATCAACTTAAACACGAACTGATCAGCAGTTCAAATGATGTGAAATATAAAAAAGATAATCTTCCAAAATCTAAATAAAGGTATAGCTATAAGTTTATCAGCAGACCTCAGAGTGCTCATAATCAATCCTACATATTCTTTATTTTACTTATGAAAGTAAGAAAGATGGCAAATATGTTTAGGGGATTTCAGTGCTCACTGTAATTACTGACATAAGAAATAAAATAATTTTACTTTTTGACAAATGACTTTGTTGATGAGAGCCTCCAGGGAAGGGAAGCAGCCTTCACCTAGAGGTGCCCTTGAGGGTTTGGACGTAGTGCCTCCCTGGCAGAGTTACCAAGTACACCACTTTTGAAAAGCAGCGATCAGCTTGCTACAGAACTTTTATAAAAATCGAATGATAACTTATCTATGTAGGTCTTGTGAATCTCTGGCCTGATGTTCCCATTTTTGGGTGGCTCAACTCAGGCTCTGTGACTGATGATATGTAAGGGCTCACGAAACTTGCTTGTCAAATGAAAATAGGCATCTGGGCTTTACATGAAAAAGTGGCAGCTATCTCCCTGGGGAAATTTTTGCCTCTCACTCAGCCATTTCAGGCATTTCACTAGCCCATTGGGGCCCTCATTTCACAGATCCCCCTAAATCCTGAGCCTGGTTGGGCTAAGCTAAAACTTGGTTTCACTGGACTGCAGCAGCTGTTCAACCTCAGTGCCAGCTTTGCAATACTGAAAACAGACACAGCACCTCCACTCACAGCAAAGAACTCAAGGCCGTTCTCAGAGATTTGGTTAATACCTGCCTTGATGAACCTTGCTATGTGTTTACTGACTCTTGGGCTTTTGCTAGTGACCTTACTATTTGATCTGTTGCTTTAAAAAAATTATAGACTAGTTGATTAAAGACAATTGTCTCGGGGTGTGAACTGTGGAAACAAATTACAGCTGCTGACTAAACTTTCTGGGCCCTCATATAGATGCCCAAAGAAAAGACCCATTCTCTATGAGACTGACTGGAATCAAGCTGCTACTTGAGGCTGCACTGCCCTAGTTGCTAAAGTCTTGTTGCCTGGATCTATCATCACATCCCACAGGACAACACTTTCACCAACACAGAAAAAAACAGAAAGTGAAGGGCTCTCTTACTGTAGAGGTTGCTGTTGCATTGCACACTTGTGACTCCTGCCCAAAGTCAGTTTGGTCTCTCATGGCAACTGACCATTGACCCCCCTCCCCCCAAAGCTATTTATTGTTGGTGCCTCATCACTTACTCAGGTTTCTGTGCTATTGTTTCAGTCAGTCCAATCAGCCAACTGCAGTTACACTCTTGAGGACCCTGAAACTAATGTGTCATGTGTTTGGTTTTCTGGAAAATTTGCAATGAGACTATAGTACACCTGTCATCAAAAAAGCTATTCAACAGTGGAGTGATAAGGTATTCAATGGTCCTTCTATACTCCCTGCCATCTGCATTTGGTATTGTTAAGCATTGAAATAACCTCCATAAAGATCAACTTAAAACTGTTTATGACCAGGAGGTCTGCACACCTCACAAAGGCAGTTGGTCACTAAATGCGACCGTCCCCAGGAAAAAATCACCTCTTCTTAAAGACTTATGTTCATACAAAAACCTGTGCATGAATGTTTATAGCGGCTCTATTCATAATTACCCCAAACTGGACACAAACCTAAATGTGCTGCAATTGGTAAACAAGTAACAAATGATGGCACTGTAAGTCCATACAATGAATGGTACTTAGCAATATAAAGGAACAAATTTATTTAATTTATTCTTTATTATTGTTCAATTACAGTTGTCTCATATTTCTCCCCGTTGCCCTCCCCTCCCCCTCCCACCCCTACAACTTGGGTGAATCTGCAAGGCATTTTGCTGAGGAAAAGAAGTTAGTTTCAGCCCTGGCTGGTATGGCTCAGTGGATTGAGTGCCGCCCTGCACACCAAAGGGTCAACGATTTGAGTCCCAGTCAGGGCACATGCCTGGGTTGCAGGCCAGGTCCCTGGTGGGGGCGTGTGCAAAAGGCAAACCACACATTGATATTTGTGTCTTTTTTTCTCCTTCCCTTCCCCTTTCTCTAAAAATTTATAGATAAATCTTAAAACAAAGGAAGTTAGTTTCAAAAGGCAACATACTATATGTTTCCATTTATATGAATTCATGAAATGATAAAACTACAGTGACAAACAGATAGTGGTTGCCAGTGACTAGGGATAGGAGGAGTGTCTGGCTACAATGGAGTGGTATGAAGGAGTGTTCCGCAGTTAATAAAACTGTTCTGAAGCCTGATCATGGCACTGGTTACATGAATTTGTATGTGTATTAAAATTCAAAGAACTGTATGCCAAGAAAAAAAGTCAATTTTCTGGGTGGGTGGGCTGGGATGGGAGTAAAAGACAGAAAACTGTACTTGAACAACAATTAAAATAAAAATTTTTAAAAAGTCAATTTTACTGAATGTTAAGTGAAAAAATAAAAGGTGGAAAGGACTATATATTTTTCAAAAATGTCAATTTTTTAGTTCTTTTAAAAATTGGTATCTAGTTGACATATAACATTAGTTACAGCTATAAAACATAATGATTCAATATTTGTATATATTGGGAAATGATCACTGAACGGAAAAAGCCAGCCCCATTTATTAGTGTAGCACCACTTGCCTAGCAGGCCTATGACCTTACTACACTCCACTGTCATTTTGCTCTTCTGAGCTTATGTCCCCAGGACTGGAAATTATTGGAAGCAAGAATAGAACTAACTGCTCCCTACAGCCCACAGGCAGAAGATTAACAATGGAACAAACTTCAGCCTTGTGCTACAACACCCTAACAGCCAGGGGCCACGCAACAGCAACCCCCCTCACCCTTTTTTAAACCAATTATAATCCATTAAAAGCTCAAAGCCCCCACCCCTCAAGGTTGGTGTAGCTCTCTATACCATGTCCCTCTCTTTTTTCAGAGAGTGAATAAAAACTTTATTCTCCACACTTTCTTCTCTTTGTGAGTTCTTTCACAACCTGCTTCACTGACCACCTTAACAAACACCACAATAAGTCTAGTCAATATCACTTGTGACACTTACAAAAAATTTTTTTCTTGTGATGAGAACTTTTAAAATCTACTCAACAATTTTCAAATATTCAATACATTATCAACTATAGTCACCATGCTGTGCATTATATCCCTATGACTCATTTATTATATAACTGGAAGTTTGTACCTTTTTGACCCCCTTCACCATTTTGCTCCCCACTCCCAACTCCCCACTTCTGGCAACCATCAATCCGCTGCTCTCTGTATCTATGAGCTCAATTGTTTGGTTTTGTTTGTTTGGACAAAATATGAAAAATGTTGATTTTATAAAAGGCCAAGAAAGGCTGTGGAAATGTTCCAGATTGAATACAAACTGGAACAAAAACATGCCTAAAGACATGTGAAAATTAATGCAATATCTGATCTTAGACTGGATACCATATTGGGGAAAAAATGCTATACAGTCCTTTATTGTAATAGATAGAGCCAAATATCCCTGTAGTTTCAGTTGTCAGCTAATTCCAAACCTCAAATAATTGACTAGTGATGTGTAACACTGATGGGAGACTCAAATGTTGGCAAAATCTTAGTTTCAGGTAATAGTTAATAAGCTTAGCAATCAATGTATGTAAAAAGCTATCATTTTAGGTACTGAGGGTGTGACCTACCTTGACTTCGGGAGACCATAAGCAGTTCCACCTTTGTGCCTCAGAAGGACTGCAACGAGGATGGTATCTGAGCCCATCATATTCATGGTGAGATGCCCACTGCCCAGGACTCAGATGAAAGAATGCTACGGATTTTTATCTGATTAACTTTTCCCCTGAATTCCAAACCCTTTACCTACATTTTCCTTCTCCTTATAAAAAGGGTCGGTTTAAAATGGAATTTAAGATGATCTGTTAGTGTACACAACCCACCATCTTCTCAGATGAAGCCAGCCATCTGAATAAAGGACCCATAAAGATTCAATCCCTGTTTCTGCTTGCTTGGTCTGGTAGGTGACAGGTAGCACAAATGCCGGCTTTTCTGATTTCAATACCATTATAAGTAATAGCACACCCCTGTGCTAACTGGCTCACTCGCCATATAGAACAGGTCCCCCGCTTCTTTCCTCCGTTACTGGGCTCTACAGAGCACGCCTCCGTTCGGCAGCTGGGCCGGGCCCTGCTGGGGGCGGAGCCTGGCGGGACAGGGAACTGCCTGCAGCTGCAGGCGGAAGCGGAAGCGCAAGCGCCCAGGCGGTAGCCATGGAGACGCGTGAGACGTTGCCTCCGAAGAATCACCACCTTTGACCTCCAGCTGGGGCTAGGTCAGAAGCTGCCACGGACGCAAGTTAGGAGGCACGTCCCGCTGCGGGCCACCGAGCTGCCAGGCGGTGGACCGCGGGGCTACAGTGGGCTAGCTGTCATGGAGGTAACGCAGCCGGCAGCAGCGGCGGACTGGGGTTGAGGCCCACCATCTTTCCGGCGAGTCTTCCAGCACCCGGGTTAGACGCGGGTGCAGGCCTCGTTCAGGGCTCAGCAACGTCCCCGCAGCTTCTCGCTGCCCGGTCTCTCCCACCTTCCCCAAATTCTGCCCTTCGCCATTACCGGCCCCTCAGAGCCACTTATATATGCTTTGTCCCAGTGACAGATGGTTCATAGCCCATGTCTCTTTCGAACGTTAAGGGTTTCCTCCACTTGACACGGAAGGGTTTTTTATCTCTCAAGGTTCCGCGTTCTGCTCAGGATTAGGAAAAGAGTTCTTCTGATGACTTGGATTTGATTTTGTTTTGCAGGATCGTGGTCAAGATAGGGTGTCTTCAACAGCAACCTCTGGAACCGGGAAATCTAAGGTGAAGCGAATACTTGACTAGCAGGCTCTCCGAAGAATGGAAGGGTGATGAATTGGAAAAGTTTGGCATAGGGAGAGGGGTGACTTATTTAAAAAAATAGCCTTTCTCCAAGGAATCTCACTTTTAATTTATAGTCATCCATTTATTTCCTTTTTAAGTTTCCTGGTATGAAGGAAAACTTGACTTTTTGTTTACCTCCTGCTGCTAGTTAGCTGATTCTGCAATTTTTTAGGCATTAAACAAATCAGTCTTATTTATGAGGATTTATATAGTGTAGTGGAAAGAGCATAGACATAGGTAGGTAGGAATCAAGGGACTCTATTCTGAAGGCTTCTCTCTCATGCAATGAAGAAAGAGTTGAATTGGGTAATTTTTATGACCCTGCACAGCATTTTACCATTCAATAACTCTCAAAGATTGTGGTGTATTGCTTGCATATCAAGTTTCAGGCACTTGCCTAAACACTCAGTTACTTCATTTCAGCTTCATGGTAACCATGAGATAACTACTATTGTTATCCCAATTTTATAGGTGAGGAAACAACCAAGTTAAGTATTTTACCTGATTTCCTAGCTAAAGCCTAAATGCAATGTGATTCATCTAATTGCTGTAAAATTATGCTTACTTGTTTACATGAAACCAAAGACTTGCCTTGGATAGAATGAAATAATCATACAGGTCTAAAGAACTTTAAGTAAAAGTAGTCTCAATTCCCTACTTTTTCAGTTAAATCAAAACCTAGACAGTGTCTTAATCTCTGACAAAAATATCTGTAAGAGGATATACACTATTGTTTATATTTCCTAATACTTGCTTAACTAATAATTGAAGTTGCATTTGCTCATTTTTAAAAATGTGATGTTTGGTTGACATAAAGATTTATTCAATAGGATTTTTATTTTTTGGCAGATGTGATGTTTATTTTTTGCAACAAAGTAGAAATATGAATTACAACAAATTGGTATCTTTCAGCTGGAAACATTGCCCAAGGAAGAGCTTATCAAGTTTGCCAAGAAGCAGGTGATGCTAATACAGAAAACTAATTCAAGATGTACAGGTATTGGGTTGAAAATATTTATCTTGACCACAATATCATTTAATCATGATTAAAAGTTAGTTTTTAAATAATACATTGACTTATTTTCTTTACCAGTGAATCCACCAAAATCTTAGTGTAATGGAATCTGTTATTATTTAGCATTCTAACTATTTGCCTCTGAATTATTAAAGTCAGGGAGGGGGATTTTTTTAAAACAACTTGTTAAAATTAAAGATATTTTTTATTTCATTTAGATTGTATATTCTTCTGAATCAAGCATTTTTTTCTAGACCAGTCAACTGAAATGTTAGGAGACATAAGGTTGTGAGCCAAAGAAGTAAAAAGAGGCCTAAGTAAAGTAATAAAAGATTTCAATTTCTAGAAGTTTTAGGTGTATTTATTTGCTGAAGTTGACTGATTACCTATTTAGTTTCCCTTTCTTTATATTCCAAAAGGAAGAAGATATTAGTATCCTTTTTAGTATGTGTGGGTTAGTGTTTGAATTTCCAGTGACTTAACAGATGTTAACTGCCCATCCTAAAAGCCAAGACTTATTTTCTACTTGAAAGGTCAAATTATGTTTTGGAAGGTTGGATCAGTTTGTGATGGAGTAATTTATTTGGAAATGCGTTCTAGGCCCCAGACCTACACATGAGTTGATGAAATAAATGAGGTTAGTTGTTGCTTTAAGATTTTACAATAAGAAGTTGCTTGCAGTCCTAGCTGGGTGGCTCAGTTGATTGGAGTACTGTCCTCTACCCCAAAAGGTTGTGAATTTGATCCCTGTTCAGGGCACATATGGGAAGCAACCAGTAGATGTTTCTCTTTCACAACAATGTTTCTCTCTTTCACTCTCTCTCCCTTCATCTCTCTCTCTAAAATTAATGAACATATCCTTAGGTGAGGATTAAATTTTTTTTTTAAAATGGCCCTGGCTGGTGTGACTTAGTTGATTTCAGGGTAGTCCCATAAACCAAAAGGTTGTGGGTTCAATTCCCAGTCAGGGCACATGTGAGAAAGCAACTAATTTCTTGTTTTTCTCTCCCCCCAATCCCCTCTGTCTAAAAGCACTGAAAAAAGTGTCCTTGAGTAACAATTAAAAACATTTTTTTAATGTTCTTACAACTGAAATAATATAATGTCTGGGATTTGCTTCAAAATTTAAAGGAAAGGAGGAAATGAGTACAGGTCAGGATGAAATAAGACCAGCCTTGTAATAATTGCTAAATCAGGTTGATGTGTACATGCAGACTAATCATACTATTATCTTTTACATGTTTGGAGTTTTCCATAATAAAAAGGAAAATGAAAGGTAATACTGAGTAAAGTTAATATTTTTGTAAAATATCTGCTACTTCTTAAATGTATTCTAGTTTGTAGTGGTTTCTTTTTTAAAGAATGTACTTACTACTTTAGCCAGTTATTTTTCATTTCTGAAATGGAATATTTTCTTTTAAATAATTGTTTAGAATTAGAGAAAGAAATTGAAGAACTCAAATCAAATTCTGTTGCTGGAGGAACTGATGAAATTATTAAGGTAATGAAACAGTTGTAAATATTGCTTTAATTTTTATTTATTTACTTAGAGGAAATGTCTAATGATAAATCAAATTTCCTAGAGGACTGTCAGCCTCCTAGAGTGCTATCTGGCTTTTTTTTTTTTTTTTTTAACTTTTGGGGAAGAAATTTATTTATAAAGTAATTAAGGGGTGGGTGTGGGATAGGGCTGGAGAATGGGAAAGATCAAAAGGCATTTGAGATGCCTAATTAGAAAGCCAAAAATAAAAAGCAGCAACAAACTGGGTACATGTATACACACACTAAGGCATTTATACATACTTCTCTATATACACAAGACTCCTAAATATGACTGGTTCCCCTCTCTGCAAACTTAACCTGTGTTTCCTTCCACAGCGACAAGAAGATAATAGCAATTAGTAACACTGCTGTTTTCCGAGCACTCACCACGTGCCCAGCTTTGTGCAAAGTGGCACATGCATGCAATAGCAGATATTACACCTTCCCCCTTACTTAGCTTCTCTCAGCTTCGGTTTTCCCTTCCGTAAAATGGAGCTAATCAAATTATCTGTGGCGGGGCTGCTGTGACAATTAAATAAGATAATGCAGGTAAAACACAGAGCACAGGGCCTGGCACCTAGTAAGTGCTTAATAAGTGGTAGTGATTATTGGTATTTTCTATGGTACTTCAAACTCAAAATGTTAAAAAATGCAATTATTTCTCCCTGCAAGCCCATCCCTCTTGATTTCATATTTTAGTGAATGGAATCATCAACTCTCAGTTTTCTTCTGCCTGACATCCAGTCAGTCCCTAAATTCTTTCGATTCTGCTTCTCTCCTCTCTCTTTTTTGAATATATTTTAATGATAATGTTATTACAGTTGTCCCATTTTCCCCTTTTATTCCCCTTCACCCTGCACACCCCCTCCCACCCACATTCCTCCCATTTAGTTCATGTCCATGTGTCATAAGTTCTTTAGCTTCTACATTTCCCATATTGTTCTTGCCCTCCCCCTGTCTATTTTCTACCCACCATCTATGCTACTTATTCTCTGTACCTTTTCCCCCTCTTTTCTCCTCCCACTCCCATGTTGCTAATCCTCTATGTGATCTCCATTTCTGTGGTTCTGTTCCCATTCTTGTTTGCTTAGTTTGATTTTCTTTTAGGTGTGGTGGTTAATGTCTGTGAGTTTGCTGTCTTTTTACTGTTCATATTTTTTATTTTCTTTTCCTTAGATAAGTCCCTTTAACATTTCATATAATAAAAGCTTGTTGATGATGAACTCCTTTAACTTGACCTTATCTGAGAAGCACTTTATCTTCCCTTCCATTCTAAATGAAAACTTTGTTGGATAGAGCAATCTTGGATGTAGGTCCTTGCCTTTCATGACTTCAAATACTTCTTTCCAGCCCCTTCTTGCTTGTAAGGTCTCTTTTGAGAAATCAGCTGACAGTCTGATGGGAACTCCTTTGTAGGTGACTGTCCCCTTATCTCTTGCTGCTTCTGGAATTCTCTCCTTCATTTTAATCTTGGCTAATGTAATTATGATGTGCCTTGGTGTGTTCCTCCTTGGGTCCAACTTCTTTGGGACTCTCTGAGTTTTCTGGACTTTCTGGAAGTCTATTTCCTTTGCCAGATTCGGGGAGTTCTCCTTTATTATTCAAATAATTTTTCCAGGTGTTGCCCTTCCTCTTTCCTTTCCGATACCCCTATAATTTGGATGTTGGAACGTTTAAAGATATCCTGGAGTTTCCTAAGCCTCTCTTCATTTTTTTTTGAATTTATGTTTCTTCATTCTTTTCTGTTTGGTCATTTCTTTCTTCCTTCTGGTCCCACTCCATTGATTTGAGTCCCAGTTTTCTTCCCATCACTATTGGTTCCCTGTGCATTTTCCTTCATTTCACTTAGCGTAGGCTCATTTGTTCATCTAGTTTGCAACCAAAATCAGCCAATTCTGTGAGCATCCTGATCACCAGTGCTTTGAACTGCACATCTGATAAGTTGGCTCTCTCTTCGTTGCTTAGATGTATTTGCTCTGTGGCTTTAATCTGTTCTTCCATTTGGGCCTTTTTTTTTGGTCTTGTTGCATCTGTTATCTATAAGGGGCGGAGCATTAGGTGTTCACCAGGGCGGGGCAACCCAGTGATGCTGTATGTGGGGAGGGGTCAGAGAGGGAACAATGGCACTTGCTCTACTCTCTCTCAGATTTCAGTCCCTTCCGCTGCTTCCAACAAGCAAACTGGGCCCTTCTGGTGCTGATTCCCGGGTGGGTGGGCTTGTGTATGTTCTAGGACCCTGTGGGTCTCTCCAACGAACTGTCCTGTGAGGCTGGCAGTCCTTCCCGCTGCCTCAACCCCCAGAGGCGTTTTCAATCCGTGTTTGAGGCTTTATTTCCCTGGGCTGGGGCCCAGGGCTGTGCAGTCTATCTCACTCCCCAGTTTTGCCTGGTTTAGCTGTGCATGAATGTGTGACCATGGTCAGCCAGCTGCCTTGCACGCCCCACTGGGTCTGCCTGCTGCCACCCCATGCCTGGGGTCTACCAGCCATCGCTTTTTCCTGTTGTGACTCCCCTCCTCTGGTTGCCAACTCTACCCCTCTTGCCAGTCTGGATGAATGTGTCTGTTTTATCTCCTTGGTTGTTGGACTTCCGTACAGTTCAATTTTCTGTCAGTTCTCATTTTTTTTATTTCTAAAATTTTGTTGTCCTTAATTTTGGTTGTGCGAGGAGGCACAGTGTGTCTATCTACGCCTCTGCTATCTGGCTTTTTGTTTCTGTTTTTTTTTTTTTTTTACTTCCTCTCTGCCCTTGGATAAGTTTTTAATCACTCTGGTAACTGTAAAAAGAGAGGGTTAAATGCCCTCGAGGTCCCTTCTGTTCTGCGATGAAATTTATTCTCTCTTCTTTTCATCTAACACAATCTGTAGTTATGGCTGTTGCCTCAGTATCAGCCCTGCTCTTCTCTCTCCCCCTCAGAAAACCCAGCAGTGCTCAGGACTTGATGATTTAGGGGCTGACTAATACATACATTTAATCTATAGATGGATAGGTATCTCTGGACATGAATACTGACCCAAATCTCACAGTTGAATTTCTAGCTATTTGGGGGGAAAAATCTTTGCCCATTGCACTTGTCTTCTCCTCAACATAACCAAATCCCCTTCTCTGGACACCAGAGGCAGCACTGTTTTTCAGGCCTTTAACATGGGAGACTATTTAGCCTTCCTGTCTCCTTTATCATCTACATGTTCATTCAGTCACCAGAGATCTACTGTTTTCTTAAGATAATGCTGCAGTTTATCCTCATCTTTATTCCCTGGCTCTATGTGAAACACCTCATGTCATGTATGATTTATTTTAATATTAAACCCCAGCTAAGCTTTCTTTCTCTTTTTTTCTCTTATATCCAATTACCAGATCACAGAATATTATTTTTGTCTCATTATTCTGTTTAAGAACCTGAGTTGCTTATTCTTACATGCCCTGAATTCTAACTAAATGCTTTTTCCTTCTCCCACTTGGCCTAACCTTATTGAAAGTTTCTTTTGCTTCTCAATGCTCTGCAATAATTTTTTTCTTGCTTGTTCATATTTATAATTTTAGTTTTGCGATCTGTTCTTTTATTATATATTATCTTACACTCTTATCAGGTGCCTCTAAACTTATGATATTGGACAATTGAAGGACTCAGGAATTTACTACAGGAGATCTCAAATCCCTGTGCACATCATGCAGTATCATTTTGTTCTTTTTTTTTTTTTTTTTTTTTTTTTTTTTTTTTTTTTTTTTTTTTTTTTTTTTTTTTTTTTTTTTAGCTAAAGTAGTACATGAAGCATGAATGGTGTACACAAATACCGTTTGGATTCATAATGAATTGATTTATTTAAGCATTACTGAATTCATAGTAGTTTTCTTTGTTTATTGGGTCATTATGTATTTTCTTGATCAGCTGTAGCCAAAGTGCAACTACATGATATTTAACTAAATACTGATTCTCTAGCCAGATTTCCTGTCAGATCTTCAGATCCCTGCTCTTCCACTTACCAGTTATGTGACCAGGGCTAAGTTTCTTCATTCTCTGTGACTCAGTTCCTTCATCTGTATAGTAGAGAGAACAATTCCTACTTTTGCTTTAGTTGATGTGGCTCCTTTGGTTGGAATGTCATTCTGTAGATTGAAAGGTCACAGGTTTGATTCCTCGTCAGGGCCCATGCCCAGGTTGTGGGTTCAATCCCCAGTCAGGGAACATAGGAAGGTGTAACCAATCAATGTTTCTCTCTAAAAACAGTAAAAAAATGCCCTTAGGTGAGGATAAAAAAAATAAATTAAAAATAACAATAATAATAATTACTACTTTTCATAGGGTTGTTTTGAGTATTATGAGTAAATACATGTATAGCACTTAGAGTCTGTCACATAAATGCTCAATAAGTGTTCATTATCACTGTTATTACCATATATTTTTGGGGATATTTTATACACATGCCTATATACACACTTGCGTGCAAGTGCACACGAACACATACACACACACCAGAAGGAGGCTTTTGTTTTTGAAAAGAAAACCACAAAGATTCTTTTCTAATTTTATATCAGTTAACTCTTAGCCCTTAAAATACTTTTCATACAAATCCATTTCAGAATATATAAATATCTTCCCTTTCTTATCATCATTCAGTGTATTCTCCCATTCTGTCAAAACTACTAAATATAAGATTAGAAAATTTCTCTTAAGTTAGCCAACTTGACCTTTCAGGTTATTAGTTTAGTATTAGTGCCTATTATCCTAACCACTCAAGTCTCAGAAAGTAATGGTTTGGTAAATTTAAATGAGAATTATATCTTTGATTTCCAGTTCTAATGAGAAAATTACTTTGGCGGGTAATTGGGAAAGGTGTGCATCAGTTATTCAAGTTACAAGTTTTCTATTCTAGAAAAATCATGTATAACTTAATATAGAACTAAACTTTCTGCATCTGTTTATTTTTTTAAACAACAAAGTTTTTCTTTATTATTTCACATAAGTTCATTGGTAGGCAGTTCAAGGGGATGGTAGACTAATGTTTACTTAGGATTTTAACATTCATCCAGCTTTTAACATTAAGGATTAAGTTTATATTTGTGATGAAATGGATCTGTGATTTTTCTATTTGTGAAGTCTTTGGGTATGGGAATCAAGTTATCCTAATTTTGTACAATAACTTGAAAATTATTCTTGCTTTTAATTTTGTCTGACAAGTTCAGATGTAATTGGGATAATCTGTTCTTTTAAAATTTGACACAACTCACCAGGAAAACTATCTATTTCTATTTTCTTTGGTGGACAATTTTAAGTAAATGGTTTGATTTTTAAGTAGATATAGTGTTAATTATGCATTTTTAATTATTTTTCCTGAGTTAGTAAAGCTATATTTTTCTAGACATTTTTGTTCCAGTTTTCAGTATTATTGCCAAATAATTGTTCATAATTCTCTCTTTAAGTTCTGATTTATGTGTAGATATTTTTCCCTTTTTATTCACATTTTTGTTACTTCAGTATTCCCATGATCAGTCTTGCTAGAGGTTGTCTGCTATGTTAGCTTTTTTAAAAAGAAATGACCGTTGAATTCTTAATCTTCATTTTATTAACTTCCTTTCCTATTTAATTTCTGCAGAGAATAAACCTGTCTCTGAGGGAGACAGGACATGGGTAAATTTCTTACCTATTATTTTAACTACTCCCTCTTCATATTGTCACCCAATCCCCACTTTTTGAATACCATGTGCATCATACCTTCCTCAACAATATCTGGTGCTTCCAGTTCCTGAGCATGTAATTCTCTACAGAGTATTTCTAGTTTCTCATAAGTGTTTCTCTGTGAAGGCCCTTAGGTTGTAGCTTTCTTCCTTTCTCTCATTCTGTTTCTCCTCTTTTACTTTCAGTTTTCCAAAAATATATTGAAAATTCTCATATCTTTTCTCCCTTCTCTTTGTTCCTATCAGTATAACTTCTTAAATCTGTTATTCTTACTTTAGCGCTGTTTGGAAAAGATTAGATAATTATGTATATGGTAAATGTACCATTTCTAACCTCAGGCAAACAAATCACCTTATTTCAAAATAGGCACTGACTGAACGTCTAAATACTATTCTTCTGGAAAAAGCAGAGACTGAACAACATTGTCTTTCTCTGAAGAAGGAAAATATTAAAATGAAGCAACAGTTCGAGGTAAGGAAATATTTTAATTTTTTTTATTAACTTACATAGTGTGGTCATGAGTTTTAGAATTAAGACCTTAAAAAGCATCTGATCTGATTTTAACAATTTACAAACAAGGAAACAAATATATATTTAAAAAGAAAAATAACTGAAATCACTCAGCAACAGAGACAGAGCTAACATTTCTTTATTGCATTGTTTAATCTTCCTTGTTGCTAATGTCCTTCTTTAATAAAAATGAAAGAAAAGCATTTCTTTTATGAAAGAGTATTTATTTAGGCCTGGTTGGTGTAGCTTAGTGGGTTGAGCGTGGGCTGTGAACCAAAGGGTTGCTAGTTCAATGCCCAGTCAGGGCACATGCCTGGGTTGTGGGCCAGGTCCCCAGTGGGGGCCACATGACAGGCAACCACACATTGTTGTTTCTTTCCCTCTCTTACTCCTTCCCTTCTCTCTAAAAATAAATCAATAAAATCTTTTTTAAAAAAGTATTTATTTAAGTAGGTTGATTCTCATAAACACTCTAAATACTATTATCCGCTCAGTTCTAGGATATTCAGTTGCCTCATAGGTCTGGACAAATTTCTCCAAAAACTCTTCTATTAATCTACTCAGGAGATAGTTATTAAAGCCTTGTGACTTAAAACAACTTACCTAATTTGTCCTTTTAAAACAAAATTCAGAAATTTCTGCCCTGGCCTGGTGGCTCAGTCATTTTGAATGTTGTTCTGATACACCAAGGTTGTAGGTTCGATTCCTGCTCAGGCACACCAGTTAGCCAATGAATGCATAAATGAATGGAACAACAAATTGATGTCTCTCTCTTTCTCTTCCTCCATCCTTCCTTCCCTTTCTCCCTCACTCTTTCTTTCCCTCCCTCTCTCCTTCTCCCATCTCCCTTCCTCTCTCTCTCAAATAAATTTCAAAAAAATAAAAAGAAATTTCCTGGTACAACATTAGTACTGCTGATATATATTGTCATACGTAAGGTAGTAAGAGCCTAAGTAGAATTCTTTGAATATCAGTATCCTATTTCTCTGTGTACCTTTCTGCTCATTTCCCTTTCTCTCTAGCTGACTTGTGGCTAATACTTTTCATGAGGGTTGTGGTTTCTTTAGTCTTAATTAAATAATTTTTTGTGCTTATTTTTATAATAGGATTCTGTAACTAAGATGGAAGATATGCACAAGGAGTTTGAACAAGCACAAATAAACTGTATGAAGCAAATGGAAAATTTGAAAAATGAATTAATGGCAGTACATTTCAAATACAACGAAGATAAAACTAGATTGCAAAAAGAATTAGAAGAAGCAAAAAAACAATTAGAGTTTTCAGAACAACTTAAATTTCAGAGTAACTATGAAGATAATGTTAAGAAACAACAAGAGGTTCAGAAAATTAGGCCAGCCTATGAGGAGCAAATTTTACATCTGAAAAAGCAATTAGAAGCTGCCACAAATGAAAAGGAGCAAGAAATTACTCATCTCCAAAATGTCATTGCGGATAATTCTCAGCATTACCAAAAAGATATTAATACTTTGCAAGAAGAACTTCTACAGTTGAAAGCTGCACACCAAGAAGAAGTGAAAGAATTAATGTGCCAAATTTCAGCCTCTGCTGAAGAACATGAAGTGGAAGTAAATAATTTAAACCAGCTAAAGGAGAACTTAGTTAAACAGTGTGAGGCAAGTGAGAAGAATATGCAGGAGAAATATGAATCTGAATTAGAAAACTTAGGGAAAGCCTCAAATGCAAACCAAGAAAATCAGATGTGTTCTTTGCTCTTACAGGAAGATACTTTTGTGGAACAAATAGTAAATGAAAAAGTCAAATACTTAGAAGAGACCTTAAAAGAACTAGAGTCTCAACATAATATCTTAAAAGATGAGGTAATTTATATGAATAATCTTAAATTAAAACTTGAAATTGATGCCCAACATATAAAGGATGAGTTTTTTCATGAACGGGAAGACTTAGAATTTAAAATTAATGAATTATTACTAGCTAAAGAAGAACAGAGCTGTGAAATAGAAAAATTAAAATCTGAGCTAGAAGATTCAAATAAACAATTTTGCTATACTGTAGAACAGCATAACAAAGAAGTACAGAGTCTTCAGGAACAACATCAAAGAGAAATATCAGAACTACATGAGACATTTTTATCAGATTCAGAAAAAGAAAAATTAACATTAATGTTTGAAATACAGCGTCTTAAGGAGCAGTGTGAAAATCTACAGCAAGAAAAGCAAGAAGCAGTATTAAATTATGAGAGTTTGCGAGAGATTATGGAAATTTTACAAGCAGAACTAGGAGAATCTGCTGGAAAAATAAGTCAAGAATTTGAATCCATGAAGCAACAGCAAGCATCTGATGTTAATGAACTTCAGCAGAAGCTCAGAACAGCTTTTAATGAAAAAGATGCTCTTCTTGAAACTGTGAATCATCTCCAAAGAGAAAATGAGAAGTTATTATCACAAAAAGAACTTGTACCAGAACTTGAAAATGCCATAAAAAACCTTCAAGAAAAGAACGAAGTGTATTTAGTTAGTCTTAGTCAGAGAGAGTCCATGTTGCAAGAATTTGAAGCAAAGATAAGTTCTCTTACTGAAGAAAAAGATGATTTCATAAGTAAAATAAAAAATTCTCATGAAGAGATGGATGATCTCCACATAAAATGTGAGAAGGAAAAAAGATTAACTATAGAACTTAGGGAGAAAGTGCAGCAAACTACCCAGTACAACAGTGAGCTAGAACATAAGGTAAATGAATTGACAGGAAGACTAGAAGAAACTTTAAAAGAAAATACTCAAAATAACCAAAAAATAGAAAAGCTTCTGGTTCAATTGAAAACTCTCTCTGAAGACCAGGAAGCACTGTCATCTGAAGTAAAGTCTCTCTATGAGGAAAACAATAGACTAAGTTCAGAAAAGAATCAGTTGAGTAGGGATTTAGAAGCTTTCCTGTCTCAAGAAGGACATTTTATGCTTAAGGATCACATTTCTGAATTAGAAAAGAAACTTCAGTTAACACTTGAAGAGCGAGATAAGTTAAGTAAACAGTTTGAAAGTGAGCAAGTTCAGAAGGTATTTGTCATAAATCAGTTGTATGGTTTTCTTAAACAAATGGAGTCTGAAGTTTCAGAAGAAAATGAAGAGCAAGATATTGCAAATGTCCTACAAGCCATAGGTAAATCCTTAGCTAAGATAAATGAGGAAAAACACAACTTTCTTTTTCAATATGATAAAAAGGTGATAGAGTTAGAAAAAAATATTAAATGCCTTCAAGAGGTAAATATAGTTCAATGTGAAGAACTTAGGTCTTTACTAAGAGACTGTGAACAAGAGAAAGTTCTCTTAAGGAAAGAGTTAGAAGAAACCCAGTCAGCAAAAGAGGCCTTGCAGTCTGATTTTCTAGAAATGAAGAATGCTAATGAAAAAACAATGCTTGAAAATCAGAATCTTTCGGTTCAAGTTGAAGAAATATCAAAAAGTTTGTGTAGCAAAATTGAAATCCATAATGAAAAAGAAAAATCATTTATGAAGGAACTTGATAACCTAAGGGTAGCACTAGAACAAAAAGAATCCGAATTGCAAGATGTGAAAGCAGAGTTGATATTATTAAAGGTACTATTAATTTGAATTTATTGATTTAAATAAATTCTTAGTTCTAGTTATAAACTCCAGAAAATACATAAACTTCCTTACATTTTGAAGTCAAGTAAATTTTTAACATTTAAGTTCAAATGGTAAATTTCTGAAAAACTGCATTAAACATTCCCATGTTACATATTCTGTTATCATATTGATAGCTTTTTGGTTTGAGATAATTTTAGAATTATGATCTTGCATAAGATTAAATAATAAGGGGTTAAATGTCTTGCTTGATACTATATAACTTAGTCAACAGCAAAACTGCAAATATGAAAAATTTGAATTTCCTATACAATGTACATATTACCTTAAAGAGCACTATTGAACAAAATAGGAGGCAATAGTGGTAATTAACTAGCTAAAATTTTAGTTATTTCTCAAAATTTGTGACAGTATGATTATTTAGTTAATTGTTTCCTTATTATTTGATGTGTGCTGGGTTTATCTTGGCTTTGCACACTACTCTTTGTTTATGGTGAATGCTATGTGTGTAAGTCAATATTATCTGGTCTCAAGGGAAGAAAAAGATAGTTCACAAAATTGCTTTTTGTATGAATTCTTGAATTATTTTCTCATGCTTAATGATATAATCAGTTCATCACCAGAAATGAAATGATTCTGGTTTTTTCCCCCTGTAAAATCTAGGATTGCTTAGAGAAATCACCTTTGGTAGAAAACAATCAACCACCTTTGGTCAAAGAACTAGCAGAAAAAATAGGTAAGTAGTTTTGCATATGTTGTCACAATTACACAGATTCTTAGTGTTAAAATAGATTGGAAAATATAATAGCCAATTAATGAGTCTTTAAATAGTAATAATAGCTCTCTCTTCCTAATTTCCCCATTCTTGCCTCTCCATCTGTTTGCTTCCCTTTCAAAACTGTCACCTTTTTAATCCAAGCAAAGGATTGATGTGGTTGTACATATAAATAGTTCCATGATTGTTTTGTATATTTTACTTAGCACACTATTTGAATGCTCGGCTATCTAGGCACTAGTAATAGAAAGGTGATTTAGGCCCTGGCTGGCATAGCTCAGTGGCTTGAGCATGGGCCTGCGAAACAGGGGGTTGCTGGTTTGATTCCCACTTTAGGACACATGCCTGGGTTGCAGGTCTGGTCCCCAGTAGGGGGCACGTAAGAGGCAACCACACATTGATGTTTCTCTCCCTTTCTTTTTCCTTTCCTTCCCTGCTCTCTAAAATTAAATAAATAAAATATTTTAAAAAATTAAAAAGGAAAAAAGAATGTTGATTAAGATACAGATCATGTCTTCAAAGAGTTCAGTGCCAGAAGGGGCTGTTATTATAGTAGTTTGATGTGTGCACATGGTATAGGGTCAGCAGTACAAAAAGTAACTGCCTGTTTTAAGTTAGTAAAACACCGCAGAATAGTCTGTACTTTTCTTGTGCCTTGAAGAATGAAAATCTGTCACAAGAAGAAAGATATTCTAGGAAGAGGAAATAGCAGGTACTTGTATGTTAACATATATAACATCAAGTCCATACTAGGAAGAACCTGGAGAGACAGGAGTCTGAGCATAGAAGCACCAGTCACATGCAGAGGAGTTGGGACCTTATTTTATCCATTTATTTTTCATAGTAACATTATGGGGTTGCTCGTTTGAAGATGAAGAAACAAATACTTAGCATTATGTAATGTGCCCATAATTCCTCATTTTAGTGCCTACTTAGATTGGCAGAGGAAAGGGGAGAAGGTAGTTGAAAGAGTTTAGAATGACTCCCAATTTTCTGTAATGGATGATTGGGGCAAGTCAGGTTTGGGAGATCATACGCTTAGTTTTAGGTAAATTGAGTGTAAGTACCAACACAAGTGGAGATGTCAGACAGACTGCTAAATATGCAAATCTGCAATTGAGAGAGCTAGCTCAGAGATAAAATTTGTAATCAACATAACAGTTAGCATTAAAAGCCATGAAATTGAGATCACCAAGGAAATGAGTATAGAAATAAAAGGTGGGGGGGGACCAAACACAGTTCTCCATTATTTAAAATCAGAAAGAAACAGCAAAAGAGGTTGAGAAGGGTCAGGCAGTGAGGTAAAAAGACCCAGAGCATGAAAAGTCTTGGAAGCTAAGGAAATAAAGTGCAAGTAAAGGAAGTGTTTCAAGAGGGTAAAATATTTAACCATGGTGAATGCTGTGATAGGTCAAGTAACATTGGTATGAAGAACTGACCATTAGATTAAGCAATGTAGATGTTATTGATAATTTGATGGTAACAGTACCCATGATATGCCAAAGCCAGAGCCTGAATAAAGTGAATTCAAGAAGCAAATGGAGGAAGAGAAATTTGAAAGCATGTATAAACAACTCTTACAAGGAGTTTTGCTATAAAAGAAAGAGATGGATAATATCAAGACGGGAAATGTGGTTTGCCTTTTTGTGTGTGTATATGATGTTTCACCTATCCTATCGTGACCTCTCTGTAATCCACTTAGGCTGCTTCTATTTTTTATTCCTGACCATGGTCTTTTGATGATATTTTTCTTGTTGTATGTTTATAAATTGTAAAAAACTAATAGAGAAGGAGAAATGCGCAAAAAAAGAAGGTGGGAAGAATTGCTACACCGATGCCTGAGTAGGTGAGAAGATGAAATGCAGAATTGAAACAGTTGTCCTGTGCCATACACACACATAGAGGGTTCATCTGTAGCAGCCAGAGAAAGTGTATATGGGGACAGGTGCAGCTAGGTTAGTAAGTAGGGACATAACTTCAAGTCATAACTGAAGTTAAGCAATGATAACATCAAGAAGTAACCTGAAACAATGGAGATTAAATGGAAAAGATGGCTAAAGCTGTTAAGGGAAGAGGTCAGAATTGGACCCATAGAACACATTACAGGTTTAATCATAAAAATAAGAGCCACCAACCAAGAGGAGTATGCCTAGGGAACATAAATACATAACTTTATCTGGTATCTCTTCTACTTGTTCCTTCTTTTCAAATTACTTCCTAAAATCCTGGCATACTTGTGTTTCAGGGAGTACTTCTTAGGTTAAAAATGTCCCAAAAGCCTCTCCAATTCCGAGATACTTACAAAATGGCTAAAAAACAACAACAAAAAAAAAGTGGGATATTTCAGAAGATTGAATAAAGTGCAGATTTTTTACATTGTTTGCCTCACTTAGATAATGAATAATTAGGCTTTCACTTAATAAAAATAGGTATTGCCCTGTCCCAGTAACTCCATTGGCTAGAGTGTCATCCAGATACACCAAGGTTGTGAGTTCAATCCAGTTGGGGCACTTGGAAGAGCCAATCAACAAGTACATAAATAAGTGGAACAACAAACTGATGTTTTTTTCTCTCCCTTCTTCTCTTCTCTCTCTCTAAAATTAACACATAAAATTTTTTAAATAGATATTAATGGTTTTGGTACTTACTTTATTACTTTTAATTTCAAATTGCAGATTTTGCATTCCAGATTAAAGATCAGTTTCTAAGGCTAAAATAAATAATTTGAATATTTTCCCTTTTTTCCTTTTGAGTTCATAATATAACCTATTCATTTTATGTTTTTAGAATATCTAGAAAAAGAATCCAAAGAGAAAGAGGAGAAAATAAATAAGATAAAACTAGTTGCTGTGAAAGCAAAGAAAGAACTAGATTCCAGCAGAAGAGAGGTAAAGTGACTTAAAAATGCAAGATTAAAGAACATTACATTTTAGAAAACCAAGTTTTTCAGTTCATAAAATCTCTCTCTTATATATTTAAAATAGGCCCAGACTCTAAAGGAAGAACTCAAATCTGTTCAATCAGAAAAGGATCAGTTGTCTACTTCCATGAGAGATCTCATTCAAGATGCAGAAAGCTATAAGGTAAAAGTTATTCTAATAATGAATTACATTTGTGACCTCTAAATTAGGAAATATACTAGAAACATGAAACTTTTGTCCATAACACAGTTACCTTTTATTTTTTAGTGAATAGTTTTTACTATGTTTTTGTATGATGTATCATTTTAGTGTCAATATTTTGAATAGCTAAGCTTTAAATAGTGCCTTGTTTTTTAAAAATAAAATTGTTTGGGGATTTTATAATAAAATTAGTAACAATAAAACATGGCTATTATTACTATTATTATTTAATAATGTTCTGGCCAAATGAATAAACCTGAAGCTTAAACAACAGGCTTGACAGGAAGATGAAAGCATTATTACTTGGAGGTAATATGCCTGTCTACCTAAATAACCTGAGACTCTATTATAAAAAATATAAGAATTAAAAATGAGACTACCACAAAATTACTGAATGCAAGATAAATACCATTGTATTTCTTTACCTATTTATTCAGCAAATATCTTTACAGCTGGGCTATGATTTGAGTACTGGGGAGATGGTGGTCAACCAAATAGACTAAGTTACTGCCCTCTTGGGACCTACATTCCAATGACAATAACAGACAGGCAGAAAAAAATACAAGATACAAACTATATAGAAAAGTACAGGTAGATAGGGAGCCATAATCAAGTGGGATTTGATTAAAAGAAGAAAACCCCATGATAGCCTAAAATAAGATTTTGGGAAGAGCTTTAATGAAAAAATTTGGTACTAAATGAAGAAAACTGCAGAACATACAGGGTCCAACACAAATAATTCCCCTTTTTTTATTATAAAATCATAAGCATGTAATTCTGTAATGTAACAATGTTGCACTCAAGCATACTATATGACAGTTTAGGTGAAATGTTCAAATTAAAACTATAAATTATTATACCCATATTATTGCCCTACCAACCACACTCAAGCAGGCCTTACTTATGCCAGATTCTGTATATAGGATACTGAATATTGTTTGAAATATGAGTTCTCAGTTTGGCTTATAAATTCTAAAACAGTTTCACTAAAAATTCTAGGGTTTTTTTGGTGGGGTGATCTTGACAAGCTAGCAAGAAGTGAAAAATGACATCTTGCTCTAGCAGACAAAATTTATTACAAAACTACAATAATGTGATATAGTTCTTATACAAAAATAAAACATTAACAGAAAACATGGAGACTTATGCATAACAACAAACACTTGTAGGACAGGCTATTCTACACACTTTACATATCTTACAGCACTTACCTATCCAAACAACCCCCAAAAGTATGTATGTTATTATCATTGCCAGTTTACAAGTGATGAATCTGAGGTACAATGAGATTAAGGGACTCAAGGTCACAGAGCAAGTAACATAGCAGAGCTGGGGTTGGATTCAGACAGTCCAATTTTAGATCTGTCCTTTTACCATATAAGCTGTATTACCCCACTATACTACCCCAGTGAGTATACATCCAGTGAGATTTAAAAATACAGAAACCAATGAAGAAGGAATTAGAAAACTATTTCAGAAATATCTACTTAGATTTTTACTTAATTTCATACACAAAAATAAATTCTGGATGGGTTAAAGAGTATTTTCAAAATAAAAGTAATTTTTAAAAATCTAGAATAAAATACTGGATGTCTAGACTTCTGAATATGAAATACTTTTCTAAACTTAAAAACAATTAAAGATATTATAAAGGAAAAGATAATGAACTATATAAAATATAAAATTAACCTGAAAATATGATAAGGGATTAGTATCCTTAATATATACAGATATCTCATAAATCCATTTTTTAAACACACTTATTTGAAATCTGTATATGGACTTATTTATCTTTTATGAGCTATTAGGAGCTTGGTTCTGTACATACCAAATTATTAATTTTCTCCAGAGTTAGATCAGGTATGCCAATATATTTAAAATGTAGATTTCAAAAGACTGAAAACCAGAAGAATGAATATTTAGTAACTGTGAGACAAATATGAAAGGTATAACATGCATAATGCCATAAGGAGAGAAAAGAAAGGAGCAAAAGAAATATTTCATACAGTAATGACTAAGAGTTTTCTCATATTAACATTAGATACCAAACCACAGATCCAGGAAGCTGGGGTACACCAAGCATGATAAACACCAAAAAATTTACACCTAGGCATATAATTTGTAAACTTCAGAACATCAAAGATTTTAAAATTCCTGGAAAAGGCCATAAGAAGAAAAACACCTTACTTGTAAGAATTGCATCCAACTTCTGGTCAAGATGGCAGTATACGTAAATGAGTTACTCAAATCTTTCCACAACCACATTAAAATTATAACTAAATTACAGAACAGCCATCCTTCAGAACCACCTGAAATCTGGCTGAATGGAAGTCCTACAACTGGGGAATTAAAGAAGCAGCCACATCAACACTGGTAGGAGGGGTGGAGACACAGAATCAGCTGGTCCCTCACCCACATGTGGTGGATAAAAATTGGGAGGGATATCTCAGCTGTGGAGGTCTACCGAAGGCGGAAAGGGTTCCATTACCAAACCTGTTCTCCTGGCCCAGAGTTCCAATGCTAGAAGAGAATTCCCCATAATTTAGAGAAGTCACCATAATTTCTGACTATTAAAACCATCATGGATTTAGGCTGAGTGAGACAGAGACTCCTGGAGTCCAAGGCAGTTTCTCTTAAAGGGCCTGCATGCAGACTTACTCAGACTCACTTGCTCTGAACTCCAATGCTAGGTCTAGAGGCATCAGAGGCATACAGGAGGAATTGAATAGTCTAGCATCAAGAGAGCAGGAGGCCAGCTTTCTCCCAGACGGAAGTGCTGGCAGAGGCCATTGTTCCTTTGATGAGACCCCCTCCACCACAGAGCAGGTAGGCGGGCTCCATATCAAGATTCCATCAATCTGGCTCACACTGCCCTTCCCTGGTGGTTCCCTGAAGCTCTGTCCCACTCAACTTTTGGACCCATCCAAATGGTTTCCAGTTGCTTTTCCATAAGAATGGCTTGTCTTGGCTCATGCTTCAGATTTTCCTAAAATTTCTCAAAACACACAGCATCTGGCTGCAGCGTGCCCATCCCTGGCACTAGCAGCAGCCAGCCTTGGTTCCTAGCTTGCCCTCACCTGAGCACCTCCAAGCCCAGCACAAGTAGTAGTCATCTGCAGATCACTTTGTAGCTTATGTTGGGTGGCCCTGGGCAGAACACAGGTGGAGGTTGACTGGCCTGCACCTCCTGGGAGTCCCCAGAACCAGTGCACCAAGTTGATAGCTTCAAATGTACAGCTTCTAAAGCACCAGCAGCCAAACACCTTCCCCTAGTGATACATTCAAGGGGTGGATTCAGCGGGCACCGGAGCCATGCTGAAATAAGTCCTGCTCTGTGGGATGGGCCCCTGCACAGGTGATCCCACATGGTGGTCCACCTGAGACAACAATCAAGCATACCAGCATTCACATCATGGGGGTGCCAGAAGGAGAAGAGAAAGAGCAAAAAATTGAAAATCTATTTGGAAAAATAACAGAAGACATTCTTAACTTGGTGAAGAAAATAGACATACAAGTACAGGAAGCACAGAGAGTCCCAAACAAAGTGAATGCAACAGGCCCACACTAAGATACACCATAATTAAAATGCCAAAGGTTAAAGACAATCTTAAAAGCAGCAAGAGAAAAGCAGTTAATTACCTACAAAGGAGCTTCCGTGAGACTGTCAGCTGATTTCTCAACAAAAACTTTGCATGCTGGAAGGGATTGGCAAGAATTATTCAAGTAATGAAAAGCAAGGACCTAGAACCAAGATTATCTAGATATATCTCTTCTTTAAGAAGAAGAAAAAAGATTAAAATGAACAATAAAAACAGCGATCAACAATTGAATATAAACCAAAATAAAGAAGCAGGACAGAAACAGACTCATAGCAACAGCGAACATCTGACAGTTACCACATTGGAGGGAGTTGGGAGGATGGGTGAAAAAGGTTAATGGATTAAGAAGCACATATTTGTTGTTACAGAATAATCATACAGATGTAAAGTACAGCATGGGCAATATAATCAATAATATTCTAATAACTATGCATGGTGTCAGATGGGTGTGTGATTTATCAGGTTGATCACTTACTTAGTAAGTTATGTAGTTTACACCTGATACTAATAATGTATGTCAACTATAATTGAAAAATTTTTTAAATGATTAAAAATAAATTTAAATAAAGAATGACATATAACTTCTCAGAAACCATACAAGAAATGAATGTGGAATGAAATACTTACATTGTTGAGAGAAAAATATTCATTAAGTAGATTTCTGTGCCCTATAAAACTATCCTCCAAAAAGTGAGGTAGAAATACAGACTTTATCAAATAAAAATTGAGGGGGTTAGTTGACATGCCTACAATTATTAAAAGTTCTTTAGAAAGAAGGAAAATGGTACATGTCAGACCCCAATAGGCATATTGAAGAACAAAGTGGGAGAATTAACACTATATAACTTCGAGACTTACTGTAAAGCCACAATGATCAATTGTGGTATTGCTGAAAGAATAGGCAGGTCTATGAAACAGAACAGAAAGCCCAGAAACAGACCTATATACATACAGTCAACAGATCTTTGGCAGTGGACCAAAGATAATCTTCAACAAATGGTGCTGGAACAAGTAGACATCCACATGCAAGAAAAAAAAAAAAGAAATAAAGAAAATGAATCTTGCCCTGGTTGAGTAGCTCATTTGGTTAGAGCATTGCCCTGATGCACCAAGGTTGCAGGTTCCATCTCTGGTCAGGGCACATACAAAAAGCAACCCGTGAGTGCATCAATAAGTGAAACAACAAATCAATGTTTTTCCCCTCCCCTCCCCTTCCCCCCTCCCTCTCCCTCTCTTTCTCTAAATGAATAAATAAATGTTTAGAAAGTCAATAAATTATTAAAATAAATCTAGACATTAAGCCCCACAAAAATTAACTCAAAATGGATCAGAGTGCTAAATATAAATCAATGCTATTAAACTCCTAGAAGATAACAGGAAAAAACCTAGATGACTTTGGGTATGGCAATGGCTTTTAAGATAGGTCACTGAAGGCATGACCCAAGAAAGAATTAATAAACTATACTTAATTTACTGTGTTAAAGATAATGTCAAAAGTATGAGAAGATAAGCCACAGAGCAGAAGAATATACTTGCAGAGGACATGCATCTGTCAAATGACTGTTATCTGAAATAATAAATTTTAAAAAAAGGAAAAAAAAATGACAACAGTCAACAACAACAAAAAAAAATAATAAGTCCTTGAATTTTACTAGTTAAGTACTATATTTATTTACGTACTGACTTATTTTGGAAATTTTTAAGTATTTCTAACAATAATGAAAAGCTTCTTACTAAAAACCATTACTTCAAGGAAAAAGAAAAGAACTATTAAAAGTCAACAATAAGAAAACAAACAAAAAAAAAACCCCTGATTTTAAAAATGGGATGAAGTCCTTAACAGACACCTCACTAAAGAAACTATACAGGTTGGAAATAAGCATATGAAAAGATACTGCACAACCTATGTCATCAGGGAAATGCAAATTAAAACAAGATACCGATTAGAGTGGTCCAAATCCAAAAAGACAACACTACCAAATGTAGGCAAGGACGTGGAGCAGTGGGAACTCTCATTTATTGCTGGTGGGAATGCAAAGTGATGCAGCCACTTTGGACGAAATTTGGCAGTTGCTGGCAAAATTAAACATCATAATATTCAGCAGCCATGCTCCCTGGTATTTACCCAAAGATTTGAAAACATATATCCAAACAAAAACCTACACACAGATGTTTATAGCAGCTTTATTTATAATTACCAAAACTTTGAGCTAATCAGATGGCCTTCTAGATGATGGATAAATAAACCGTGATACATTTAGACCATTGAATATTACAGTCATGCACCACATAATGACATATAATGGTGGTCCCATAAGATTATAATGGAGCTGAATTTCCTGTAAGAAATAGAAGGATATGTGGTTCAGAAAGGAATTTTTTTTTCTCTGATGGAGCTTGGCAATAGATTTCCTCTCACTCACAGCACCTCAATTTTGAGTGCACAGATTACATCCCAGTCAATGACTTACCTGTTCCAGATCACAGGAACCTATCCTCCCAAAGCTGCATATTCAGAGGGCTCTTAGATCTAGCTTGATGGTCTTCAGGGTATGCTGCTGTAAATTTTTTGTTGAGGACCTAAGGCCCTGTACAATGACAGAAGTCCAGAGGAGCCATTTTAACAAGGATTTAGTACCACTGCTACTTTAGGAAAAGCTTTTGGTGGTAGTGTGGAGCCAGCCTGTCCCTGTTCTTTGAAAATATTTTCAGGTTGTAACGATGTAAAGTATAGATAAATTTTATTCTATCAGTTCAATGCCAGAGAGAGAGAGTCCTTTGTGCTAGATAGGGTTGATGGAACTAAAAACAAATTTCCATAGTCAAAATACTGAATCCCCAATTATATGCCCTCTCCATGTTAAATACTCTTTTTTTTTTATGAATACCACAAAGTTACTTGACCCGACCACTGCTCCAACATGCAATAGCCGAAACCATGTTACCATGCCAATTCCTATGTTCCTTTATCTCTCCATCTTGATTTCTTATTCCTACTGATCCTCGGGCCACCTTTCCTTCCTGACATTATTATGGTCTATGTCTTAACTAGCTGGTTTCTCCTCTATATTTCTAATGAGTCCAGCACATATCCCTGTTCAGGGAGCAGCACTGACAGCTTCATGTTTTATTTTTGACTCTCCAGTGGAAGCAGGTGAAGGGCTTTTGAGACAGTGTTTATAAAGTTTACTATAGTGTACAGTAATGTCCTAGGCTTTCACATTCACTTACCAGTCACTGACTGTCTCACTCAAAGCAACTTCCAGTCCCCCAAGTTCCATGAATGGTCTTGGTAAGTACCCTATACAGGTGCACCATTTTTAAATCTTGTATAGCTTATTTTCATTATATCTTTTTCATGTTAGATACACAAATATTTACCATTGTTACAGTTGCCTACAGTATTAAGTAATATAACATGCTGTACAGACTTATAGCCCAGGAGCCTAGGTGTATAGTAGGTTAGACCATCAAGTTTGTGTAAGTGCCTCTATGATGTTCCTGCAATGAGACCACCTAATCGATGCGTTTCTCAGAACATATTCCCATCGTTAAGTGATACATGACTGTATTCAGCACTAAAATAAGCTTTTGAGCCATGAAAAGACATGGGAGAAACTTAAATACATATCATTACTAAGTGAAAGAAGCCAATAAGACCAATCTATATAATGTATGATTCCAACTATATGACGTTGTGGAAACAGTAAAACTATGGAGACAATTAAAAAAAATCAATGATTCTAAGGGCTTGTAGGGGAAAAGGGATGAATAGGTGGAACACAGGATTTTTAGGGCAGCATAACTGCTCTGTAATAGTGAATATATGTTATTATATATTTGTCCAAGCCTATAGAATGTACAGCACCAAGAATGAACCCTAATGTAAACTGTGGACTTTGAGCAACAATGGTGTTCATCAATGATGAACCAGTGTAGGTTTATCATTTGTAATAAATGTGTCACTCTGGTGGTGAATGTTGATAATGAAAGAGGTTGTGCATTGGAGAGAGGGAGGTGGGTAATAGAAATTCTATGTACCTTACCCTCAGTTTTGGAATGAACCTAAAACTGCTTTTGAAAATAGTCTTGTTAAAACATTTTTTAAAGTAGATTTATAAAATTTTCCCAGTCTTTTAGTAAATTACAGATTCTATTTGTGATGAAGCAAAAGGATTTAAGGTTAAAACAGAGGTGCTGATACGTTTAAGAATGATGATCGCTTTTTGTAAAAACAGACATATAACTAAGCTCCATTAGGTTCCTCAGAGAGCATCACTGTTAAAATGCTGAGTAAATTTGTAGATTACTTATGAATTTAGCTAAATAGTTTCTTTTCAGTGATTATATTACAATAATAACTTTTACCAGTTTTTTAAAGAGATCTGAATGCGCAACAGTTCTGAAGTTACAGTAATTGGTTATTATTAATTTGCTTAGAAGCATCAGCATACCCATCATAGAAAGGAGATTGTTCCATGTGTGGCATTCATTTTTTGTTCCAAAGCTCTCATTTGGAGTAATAGGTTAGAATTTCCTGTGGAGGGGGGGGCGTTATTTACTACAGTTAACTTTGGTATAGCAATTCAATATTTGCAGCTATTCACAACTATTAGAACAATAATGAGTAAAAACAAAAAATAACCAGATAGTCTAAGAGGGTAAAGGTGTTTGATTTTTGGAGTTAGGTACACATACCTCAAAAACAAGCATGGCATCTATGGAAAAGAAGGCATGATTTCTCAGCTCCATGTTTATGTATGCCAGGAAGTTGCAGAATCCTCAAATAAACATGGGCAAACAAATTTTTAAGCCAAATTCTACGTTCCCAGTCCTTGCCTTTTGCCATATTACTAAATGGGTAGACCGTAAAATAGAAATTCAGATTCTAACTAACCAATATGAGCAATAATTGACTATGCATAGGCCCAGGGCTGGTAACTCATTTGTTAGAGTATCATGCCAATATGCCAAGGTTGCTGGGTCAGTCCTGGGTCAGGCACATAAAAGAATCAACCAATGAATTTATAAGTAAGTAGAACAACAAATGTCTCTCCCTCTCTCTCTCCCTCTCCTCTTTCCTTCCCCCTTCCCCTCTGTCTCCCTCTCTCCCTCTCTCCCCCCTCCCTCTCTGTCTTCCCCTCTCTTCCCTCTCTCCCCCTCTCCTGTACCTCTCCCTCCCTCCTTACCTCTCTCCTCAATAAATAAATAGGACAATTTAAAAATAATAATAACAATTGACTATGCATAAATCAGAATTAGAAACAAAATTAGATTTGGTTAAGAGTCAGAATTGGTGAGGCAAAGCATATAATTGCCATCCATGAGACCACCAGAGGAGCCTGGGAAGGTGATCCAAGGATTCAAGAGGTCCAGGGCTGGATGAAGGTCACTTCTCAGGGTTCCCAAAATAAACTTTCAAAGAAAAGTGAGAAACATTTCCTTAGATATTTTGGATACAAATTCATTTATATGAAGGAGAACAGTCAGTTGTTGCTCAGGAACAAAGGCAAAAACAGGATTTAGAAGAAAGGGGACAGGAAAAACTATAGACAATCTGGAAACAGTGAGTCTCATTTATGTATTTTTGAAGGTAACCTGATTGGCTGGTATGTAGCAAAGAGGTCAGTCAAGGCATTCTGTCCCTGAATAGGGGCCAACTGGGAATATCCAAATAATTCAGTTGGTTTCATAGTATTTAGAAAATAACTTGAGTTTTTTTGCTGTAAGATATGAGAGACTGTGTTTATATAACATCTTCTCTCAGTTTACCATTATCACCTCTACTTTATATTAGACTAGACTTGAAACATTTCATCTTTCTTATTTAAAATTTTTTTTTTAGATCTTGCTCATTTTGGAGAGAGGGGAAGGGAATGAAAAAGAGAGGGAGAGAAACATCAATGTGTGGTTGCCTCTCCCAACTGGGAACCTGGCCCACAACCCAGGCATGTGTCCTGACTGGATATCGAACCTGTGGGCCTTTGGTTCATAGGCCATTGCTCAATCCACTGAGCCACATCATCCAGGGCTCCTCCTCCTTAAATTTTGTTTACATTTCAGAAGTTTATTTTTTGTTGATGACTCAAATATTTAATTTGGAAATATATTGTATACTTTTAAAATCCTCTTTCCCTTTAATAGATCTTCTCATACTTAAAATCATCTGAATTATGCTTATTTTATTATATAATGCCAGTTAGGTATTCTATCAAATGTTGAATTTAGAAAATATTGAAGCTTCAAGAATGGACTCATAAACCTTATATCAAAATGGCTTGATGATTTAGTCTGACTAGTTGAATATATAATATCCTAAAGGTAATTATTTCATCTTTTATTGAAGAATCTTTTACTGGAATATGATAAGCAGTCAGAGCAATTGGATATAGAAAAAGAACGTGCTAATAATTTTGAGCATCATATAGAAGAACTTACAAGACAATTAAGGACTTCAACTTCTCAGGTAACTTTAAGTGCAGACATGAAAATTTTTTTAGACATAAAAATTTTAATAAGTATATTTCAATTTCAGTACTTTTGCATAAAATAATACATAGAAACTGGATTTAATTTTCTATTTTCCCACTGTTGGGGAAAAAATAGCAACTGTTCTGCCTTACTTTTTTTAAATATATTTTATTGATTATGCTATTGCAGTTGTCCCATTTTTCCCCCTTTATTCCCCTCCGCCCTGCACAACCCTCCCACCTGCATTCCTCTCCTTTAGTTCTTGTCCATGGGTCGTACATATAAGTTCTTTGGCTTCTACATTTCCTATACTGTTCTTACCCTCCCCCTTTCTATTGTCTACCTATTCTCTGTGCTACTTATTCTCTGTACCTTTTCCCCCTCTCTACCCCTCCCACTCCCCTGTTGATAACCCTCCATGTGATCTCCATTTCTGTGATTCTGTTCCTGTTCCATTGTTTGCTTAGTTTGTTTTTGTTTTTTTCTAGGTTCAGTTGTTAATAGCTTTGAGTTTATTGACATTTTACTGTTCAGATTTTTGATCTTCTTTTTCTTAGATAAGTCCCTTTAACATTTCATATAATAAGGGCTTGGTGATGATGAGCTCCTTTAACTTGACCTTATCTGAGAAGCACTTTATCTGCCCTTCCATTCTAAATGACAGCTTTGCTGGAGAGAGTAGTCTTGGATGTAGGTCCTTGCCTTTCCTGACTTCAAATACTACTTTGCAGCCCCTTCTTGCCTGCAAGATTTTTTTTTTTTTTTTTTTGAGAAGTCAGCTGATAATCTGATGGGAACTCCTTTGTGGGTAACTGTCTCCTTTTCTCTTGCTGCTTTTAAGATTCTCTCCTTCATTTTAATCTTGGCTAATGTAATTATGATGTGCCTTGGTGTGTTCCTCCTTGGGTCCAACTTCTTTAGGTCTCTCTGAGCTTCCTGGACTTCCTGGAAATCTATTTCCTTTGCCAAATTGGGAAAGTTCTCCTTCATTATTTGTTCAAATAAGTTTTTGACTTCTTGCTCTTCCTCTTCTCCTTCTGGAACCCCTATGATTGGCATATTGGAACATTTAAAGATGTCCTGGAGGTTCCTAAGCCTTTCCACATTTTTTGAATTCTTGTTTCTTCATTCTGTTCTGGTTTACTGTTTCTTTCTTCCTTCTGCTCCAAACCATTGATTTGAGTCCTGGTTTCCTTCCCATCACTGTTGGTTCCTTGTAGATTTTTCTTTATTTCACATAATGCAGCCTTCATTGCTGCCTGGGTCTTTTTTATGCTGTTGAAGTACCCAGTGAGTTCCTGGAGCATGCTGAGAACCAGGGTTTTGAACTGTGCATCTCATAGTTTGGCTATATCTTCATTGCTTAGTTGTATTTTTTCCTGGAGCTTTGATCTGTTCTTTCATTTGGGCCATTTTTTTGGTCTCAGTGTGCCTGTTATGTAGTAAGGGGCGGAGCCTTAGGTGTTCACCAGGGTAGGGCAACACACATTGATGTGCTGTGACACTGTATGTGGGGGAGGGGGCAGAGAGGGAACAGTTGAGCTTGCTCCACTCTCTGCCAGTATTCAGTCACTTCCCCTGCTACCCACAATCAAATTGGGTTCTTCTGGTGCTGATTCCCAAGTGGATGGATTTGTGTACATTCTGAGACCACGTGGGTCTCTCCAATGACCTCTCCTGTGAGGTTGGGAGTTCCTCCCACTGCCGCCTCAACCCCCACAGGTGTTTTCAGTCAGAGGTTTTGAGGCTTTATTTCCCTATGCTGAAGCCCTGGGCTGTGTGGTCTGTCTTGCTCTCCATTTATTTCTCCTGGCTTATCTGCACCCAAATGTGGGACCGCCCAGTCTGCAAGCCACTGCTTCACCTGGTCCGCCATCCAGCTGCCTTGCTGCGAATCCTCTCCACCTGCCTGCCCCTCCTCCACCCCTCCTACTGGTGTGGATGAATGTTTCTTCTTTAACTCCTTGGTTGGCGGACTTCCATACAGTTCGATTTTCTGTCAGTTCTGATTGTTTTTTTTTTAATTTGTTGTTGTCCTCCTTCTGGTTGTGGGAGGAGGCACAGTGTGTCTACCTATGCCTCCATCTTGGCTGGGAGTCTATTCTGTCTTACTTATTGCTGTAATCTCAGTTCCCCTGGGGTTTTTATATTATTTTTGTCTTTTACTCTACCAGTGTCCCTGGTCTCTTATAGTGTTTGCCAATTAATATCAATGATGGTAGTGTTTAAAACTTATTCTCAATTTAACATTGTCATTCTTTGGAATAGATTTTGAAATCTTCTTTTTTTAACACTATACCAACATTCTCATTAGTGTACCATTTTTCTCTTCCACTCCTTTATATTTTGTGTGTGTTTACAGCAATGAATCATTTGTCATTTTAGTGTGAAAAATTAAATTCTGATAAAGATGATCTCCTGGCTCATGTTCAGACACTGCAATCTAATGCCAAGTTTTTGGAAGAACAGATTTTAGAAGTCCAAAAAGCCAAAACAACGGCAGACAAAGAGTTGGAAGCTGAAAAACTTAAGAAAGAACAAAAGATAAAGGTAAAAATAGTCCTGTGGGATTAATTTATATTATATATTGATGTTTTTATCAAGGTGTTATTTAAAAGATGGAAAGATGAATGAGTAGCATTTGTCAATACAGCAAAGTCCTTTAATTTCTTATTGTATACAAACTATGAATTTGAGAATCCAAGCTATGATTTTCAAGTGTATATTGTTTTAATATTGAAATATTTCAAACAGTTTATATTATGTCAGATTTATTTTTTAATTGCTTTTAAATACCTTGTTTTTTAATGTTGGTTGGCTTGGGGGGGGGGGTGGCCTTTTTATTTCTAATTTTAGGAGCATGCCAGATTTGTAAAGGAACTTGAAGAACTTCAGCTACAACTTCAAAAGGAAAAGAAACAGCTACAGAAAACCATGCAAGAATTAGAGATGGTTAAAAAGGTAAAATAAAACATCAGACTCAAAACTGAAGCCACTATTTACATTTGTTAAACTATTCTATAAACATTGAAAATAAATGGTCCAAAACCAATATTACGTATGGTACTAAAATAATCATTTATAAATTGCTTGCCTCAAAATGTTGAAAATTTAACTTACTTTTTGAGTGCCTGTCCTTCCAGAAGAATCTAAGCTCATGAATCATTAGATTTTGGTGTGATATTTTATTTTTGTACATGATTGTTGTATGATACAACAATTGTATGATTGTTGTATGATACAACAATTGTATGATTGTTGTATGAAGGTTTAATGTCAAAAGTTGAAATTTATATTATAATTTTGGCTTACTTTTTCTCAATTTTTTCAAAGATGAGGCTAAAAATAAAGGTATTATACAAGCTGCTTAAAATATTAGTGTTTATAAATAAGAGCTCAACAAGAGAAGAATTACCAGTTATAATGAGATATGAGGAAACTGTGGAAATTGGATTACACTATTAGAAAACATTTTGAAATTACAAAGTAGAAAATACCCAACTTCTTGTGTCTTCACTATTGTATAACCTTTATTTCAGAAAAGTATAGTAGGATCTATTTATTCCTGTGGCATCGTTTTAGCAATTTTACAAATGAAATTAACTGATCTAATGTTTTGTGGATCTTTTATTTATAATACATGCAGGATGCCCAACAAACTACATTGATGAATATGGAAATAGCTGATTATGAACGTTTGATGAAAGAACTAAATCAAAAGTTAACTAATAAAAACAGCAAGATAGAAGATTTGGAACAAGAAATAAAAATTCAAAAACAGAAACAAGAAGCCCTGCAAGAAGAAATGAGTAAGCAAAACACAATTCATTTTAACTTAATAATTTCATCATAACAGAATATAGTGGAGCAACATTAGTTGTTTATTTCTCAAGTTTTTGACTGCCAGCCAGATGGTTCACACGGTGCTAATGGTTTTTAAGGACCTGAAAGGTTGTAAAACCATTTGTGGTTCAGACATTTGCAGTCCATTATGGTGCATAATGCATTCGCTTAAATATTTCTTAAGTACCTGCTGTGTGAGTAATACAAAGATAAAAAGGGGTCTTTGTCAGCAGAGTGGGATAATTTAAATAGCAGTGAAATCTTTCTTTTTAAGGTGTTTATATTCCATTTTATGTATAAAATAATTTCTAATGTAAGTATCTAATATAAGCTATAAATATCCCTTAAAACCTAGCTTCTTCAGCTACATCTCACAGATTGATGTGTTGTGTTTTTATTTTAATTCAGCCCAGGATATTTTTTAATTTCCTTTGCATTTTTTCTTTGACCTATGGTTTATTTAAAAGTGTATTGTTTAATTCCTAACTATTTAAAGGAATTTTCAGATATTTTTCTGTTAATGATTTCTAATGTAATACTGTTGTAGTTAGAGAACATACTCTATATGATTTAGTCCTTTTAAAATTATTAAGTTTTGTTTTAGGACCCAGAATATGATTTCTTTGCATAAATGTTCCTCACTTACTTAAAAATAATGAATTAGACTGTATTAGTTGTTAGATTGTTCTGTGTAATGTCAGAGCGTCATTTGACAGAGTTAAGTTTTCTATACCCATAGTGATTTTCTGACCACTGTTGTACCAGGTACTGAAAAAGGTATGTTGAATTCTCTGATCATAATCAGAGAATTATGGTTCTCTGATTATGGGTTTTGGTTTTATCAGGTTTGTTTCACGTTATTTGGAAACTCCAGAATTAGCTATATTTAGTATTGCTAGTCGTTTTTAGTGATTTGATCTCTCTATTCTGAAACATTTTTCTTTTTATCACTGGCAATAGTACTTTTTCTAAAGTCCGCTTTGATATTAATATTAATATAACCATTCCATCTTTCTTTAGTTTTCTATTTACATAGCATATCTTTCCCTGTTCTTTGGCTTTCAACCTGTGTAAATTTGTAAAGTGTTTCTTTTATTCATTTATTTATTTTTACTAGCTTTTCCAGTTTTTTAAAGATTTTATTTAATTATTTTTTAGAGAGAGGGGAAGGGAGGGAAAAAGAGAGGGAGAGAAATATGATTGTTTGAGAGAAACATCAATCGGTTGCCTCTCACACACCCGCAACTGGCAAACAGGCATGCAACCCAGGCATGTACCCTGACCAGGAATTGAACCTGTGACCTTTCAGTTTGCAGGCCAGTGCCCAACCCACTGAGCCACACTTGCCAGCATTCTCTTAATAGACCAAGGATGTTTTTTATTCTACTTATTTTAACTTTTATTCTGTTAACTTTTTTATTATTTATGCTGTTACAGCTGGCCCAGTTTTCCTTCCCTTCACTCCCCATCACCCCACCTGCTCCACATTTCCAGAGTCATTCCCTCACCATTGTCAATATCCATGGGTCCTTCATATATGTTCTTTGACCAATTCCTCCCTCTTCTTTTAATCATTACCACCTGCCCCCTTTCCTCCGGCAGCTGTCAGTCTATTCCCTATTTACATGTCTCTGGTTCTATTTTGCTTGTTAGTTTATTCTGTCATTAGATTCCTCTTATAAGTGAGATCATACGGAATTTGTCATTCACTAACTGGCTTATTTCACTGAGCATAATAGTCTCCAATTCCATCCATGCTGCCACAAAGGGTAGGAATTCCTTCATTCTCTGTGCTGCATAATATTCCATTGTGTAAATGTACCACGGTTTTTCAAACCATTCTTATACTGGTGGTAACTTAGGCTGTTTCCAACAATTGGCTATTGTAACACTGCTGTGAACATAGGGCTGCATAAGTTCTTTTGAATTGGTGTTTCAGGACTCTTGGGGTATATTCCAGGCGGTGGAATCATTTGATGAAAAGGCACTTCCATTTTTAGTTTTTTGAGGAAATTCCATACTGTGTTCCACAATGGCTCCACTAATCTGCATTCCCATGAACAGTGTACTAGGGTTCCCTTTTCTCCACATCCTCACCAGCACTTGTTTGCTGATTTATTAATGAAAGCCATTCTGACAGGTGTGAGGTGATACCTCATTGTGGTTTTAATGTGCATTTCTCTGATGGCTAGTGAATGCTAGCCATTCATACTAGTGAATGCTAGTATGAGCATTTTTTCATATGTCTATCATCTATTCAGGTCCTTTACCCATTTTTTAATTGGATTGTTTGTCTTCCTGGTGTTGAGTCATGTGAGTTCTTTATATATTTTGGACGTATAAATACAAACCCTTGTCCAATGCATTATTGACAAATAAGTTTTCCCATACAGTCGGTTCCCTTTTCATTTTGATGGTGGTTTCTTTAGCATGCAAAAGCTTTTTAATTTGATGTAGTGGCATTTGTTTATTTTTTCCTTTAATTCCCTTGCCCTAGGAAAAATATTGGCAAAAATATTGCTCTGTGTGATGTCTGAAATTTTCCCGCCTGTGGTTTCTGCTCAGACTTTTATGGTATCACAACTTAATATTTGTCTTCTATACATTTTTAGTTTATTCTGGTATATGGTGTAAGTTGGTGGTCTAGATTCATTTTTTTGTATGTACCAGTTCAGTTCTGCCAACACCATTTGTTGAAGGGGCTATTTTTACTCCATTGTATGCTTGCACACCCTTTATCGAATACTAATCAACCATAGAGACTTGGATTTACTTCTTTGCTCTCTATTCTGTTCCATTGATCTGTGTGTCTGTTCTTATGCTAGTGCCAGGCTGTTTAGGTTACAGTGGACTTGTAGTGTAGTTTGACATCAGGTACTGCGATTCCTCAAACATTGTTCTTTCTCAAGATTGCTGTGGCTATTCTGGGTCTTTTTTGATTCCATATAAATTTTTGAAGTATTTGTTCAAGACCTGTGAAATATGCCATTGCTATTTTAATAGAAATTGCATTGAATGTATAGATTCCTTTGGGTACTATGGATATTTTAATGATAATTCTTCCGATCCATCAACATGGTATACACTTTCCATTTATTTATATCTTCCTCAATTTCTTTCTTCAGTATTCTACACTTTTCTGAGTACAGGTCTTTTACCTGCTTGGTTAAATTTACTCCTAGGTACTTTTGTTGTTGTTGTTGTTGTTGCTATAGTAAATGGACTTTTTCTTAGTTTCTCTTTTTAATACTTCATTGTTGGTGTACAAAAATGCCATCAATTTCTGGATATTGATGTGGTATCCCACTACTTTGCCAAATTCACTTATTAGGTCAAGTAGTTTCTTGGCGGAGCCTATAGGGTTTTCTATGTACACTATGATCTTGTATGCAAATAATGAGTTTACTTCCTCCTTTCCAATTTGGATGCCTTTTATTATTCTTGTCTGATCACAGTGCTTAGGTCCTCCAGTACTATGTCAAATAAGACAGGTGAAAGCAGACACCCTTGTCATTGTTACTGATTTTAAGGGAAGCGCTTTAAATTTTGCCCTTTGAGTGTGATGTTGGCACTAGGTTTTTCATATATGTCCTTTATTATAGTGAGTTATGCTCCCTCTATTCCCACTTTAGTAGTGCTTTTCATAAATGGGTGCTGGATTTTATCACATGCTTTATCAGCATCTGTTATTATGATCATGTGATTTTGATCTTCATTTTGTTTACGCTGTGTATCAAATTTATTGATTTGTGAATATTCTACCATCCTTGCAACCTGGAATAAATCGCACTTGATCATGCTATATGATGTTTTGTTTTGTTTTGTTTAAAATTTTTTTTATTTTAATTATACAAATATACTTTTCTGCCTTTCACCCCATCTCAGCTCACCCCCAAGCCCTCCCCACCTCCCTCCCATTTCCAATCCCCCCACCCTTGTTACTGTCCATGTGTCCTTGATACTTTTTCCTGCAAACCCTTCACACTTTTCCTCTAAAATTCCCTCCCATCTCCCCTCTGGTCATTGTCCCTCCCCTCTGTTCTCAATTTCAGTGTGTTTGGTTATATTTTGTTTGTTTGTTTTGTTGATTAGGTTCCTGTTAAAGGTGAGATCATATATATGGTATTTGTCTTTCACCACCTGGCTTATTTCACTTAGCATAATGCTTTCCAGTTCCATCCATGCTGGCGCAAAGGGTAGGGGCTCCTTCTTTCTTTCTGCTGCATAGAATCCCATCATGTAAATGTACCATAGTTTTTTGACCCATTCATTAACTGATGGACACCTAGGTTGCTTCCAGCACTTGGCTATTGTAAACTATGCTGCTATGAACATTCGGGTGTATAGGTTCTTTTGGATTGGTGTTTCAGGGTTCCTAGGATATAATCCTAGCAGTGGAATTGCTGGGTCAGAAGGCAGATCCATTTTTAGTTTTATGAGAAAATTCCATACTGTTTTCCATAGTGGTTTCCCCAGTCTGCATTCCCAACAAAGTGTATGAGGGTTCCCTTTTTTCCACAGCCTCTCCAACACTTGTTGTTTGTTGCTTTGTTTATGATGGCCATCCTGACTGGTATGAGGTGGTATCTCATTGTGGTTTTAATTTGCATCTCTCTCTGCTAGCTAACAGTACTGAGCATCTTTTCATGGGTCTCTGGACCTTCTGTATGTCCTCCTTGAAGAAATGTCTGTTCAAGTCCTTTGCCCATTTTTCAATTGTGTTGCTGTCTTCTTACAGTGGAGTCATGTGAGTTCCCTATATATTTTGGAGATCAAACCTTTGTCTGAGGTATCATTGGCAAATATGTTTTCCCATACAGTTGGTTCTCTTTTTATTTTAATATACTATTTTCTTTAGCCATGCAAAAGCTTTTTGTTTTGATGAGTTCCCATTTGTTTATTCTTTTCTTTATGTCCCTTGCTCTAGGGGACATGTCAGTGAAAATATTGCTGTGTGAAATATCTGAGATTTTCCTGCCTATGTTCTCTTCTAGGACTTTAATTGTATCATGACTCATGTTTAAATCTTTTATCTGCCTTGAATTTATTTTTGTGCGTGGTGTAAGTTGGTGCTCAAGTTTCATTTTTTTACATGTAACTGTCCAGGTCTCCCAACACCATTTGTTGAAGAGGCTATTTTTACTCCATTTTATGCTGCTGCCCCTTTGTCAAATATTAATTGACTGTAGAGACTTGGGTTCATTTCTGGGTTCTCTGTTCTGTTCCATTGATCTATTGGTCTGTTCTTATGCCAGTACCAGGCTGTTTTGATTATACTGGCCTTGTAATACAGTTTGGTATCAGGTATTGTGATCCCTCCTACTTTGCTCTTCTTTCTCAAAATTGCAGCAGCTATTGGGGTCGTTCATGTTTCTATGTAAATTTTTGAAATGTTTGTTATATATCTGTGAAATATGCCATTGGTACTTTAATAGGGATTATGTTTAATCTATAGATTGTTTTGGGTAGTATGGACATTTTGATGATGTTAATTCTTCCATTCCATGAACACTATATATGTTTCCATTTGTTTGTGTCTTCCTTAACTTCTATTTTCTGTGCTGTGTAGTTTTCTGAGTACAGGTCTTAGTTACCTCCTTGGAGAGGTTTATTCCTTGGTATTTTATTTTAAGTGTTGCCATATCAAATGGGATTTTTTTTCCTGATTTCTGTTTCTGATATTTCATTGTTGGTGTACAAGAATGCCTTCAATTTCTGACTATTGACTTTGTATCCTGCTGCTTCACTAAAGCACTTAGTAGGTCAAGTAATTTTTTGGTGGAGGCTATAGGTTTCTATGTACACTATCATGTCATCTAGAAACAATGACAGTTTTACTTTCTCCTTTCCAATTTGTATGCCTTTTATTTCTTTTTCTTGTCTGATGGTTTTGGCTAGGACTCCAATGGTATGTTGCATAGAAGTGGTTAAAGCAGTCATCCTTTTCTTGTTCCTGATCTTAGTAGGAAAGCTTTTACTTTTTGCTCATTGAGTGTGACTTTGTAGGTTTTTCATATATGGCCTTTATTATGTTGAGGTATGCTCCCTCTGCTCCCACTTTGCTGGATGATTTTATCATACATGGATATTGTACCTTATCAAGTGTTTTTTCCAGATCTATGGATATTATCATGCGATTTTTGTCTTTCCTTTTTTAAAAAAATATATTTATTTATTTTTAATATATTTTATTGATTATGCTATTGCAGTTGTCCCATTTCTCCCCCATCATTCCCCTCCACCCTGCACACCCACTCCGACCCACATTCTCCCCCTTTAGTTCATGTCCATGTGTCATAAGTTCTTTAGCTTCTACTTTTCCCACACTATTCTTGCCCTCCCCCTGTCTATTTTCTACCCACCCCCTATGCTACTTGTTCTCTGTACCTTTTCCCCTTCTCTCCTCCTCCCACTCCCCTGTTGCTAACCCTCCATGTGACCTCCATTTCTGTGGTTCTGTTCCTGTTCTTGTTGTTTGCTTAGTTTGCTTTCGTTTTAGGTGTGGTGGTTAATATCTGTGAGTCTGCTGTCTTTTTACTGTTCATATTTTTTATCTTTTTTTTCTTAGGTAAGTCCCTTTAACATTTCATATAATAAGGGCTTGGTGATGATGAACTCCTTTAACTTGACCTTATCTGAGAAGCACTTTATCTTCCCTTCCATTCTAAATGAAAGCTTTGCTGGATAGAGCAATCTTGGACATAGGTCCTTGACTTTCATGACTTGGAATGCTTCTTTCCAGCCCCTTCTTGCCTGTAGGGTCCCTTTTGAGAAATCAGCTGACAGTCTGATGGGAACTCCTTTGTAGGCGACTGTGGCCTTATCCCTTGCTGCTTCTAGAATTCTCTCCTTCATTTTAATCTTGGCTAATTAATTATGATGTGCCTTAGTATGTTCCTCCTTGGGTCCAACTTCTTTGGGACTCTCTGAGCTTCCTGGACTTCCTGGTAGTCTATTTCCTTTGCCAGATTGGGGAAGTTCTCCTTTATTATTTTTTCAAATAAGTTTTCCACTTGTTGCTCTTCCTCTTCCCCTTCTGATATCCCTATGATTTGCAGATGTTGGGATGTTTCAAGATGTCCTGCATGTTCCTAAGCCTCTGCTCATTTTTTTGAATTCTTGTTTCTTCATTCTTTTCTGTTTGGTTGTTTCTTCCTTCTGGTCCACTCCATTGATTTGAGTTCCAGTTTTCCTCCCATCACTACTGGTTCCCTGCTCATTTTCCTTCATTTCACTTATTGTAGCCTTCATTTGTTCATCTAATTTGTGAGCAAAATCAACCAATTCTGTGAGCATCCTGATCACCAGTGCTTTGAACTGTGCATCTGATAGGTTGGCTATCTCTTGGTCGCTTAGATGAATTGGCTCTGGGCCTTTGATCTGTTCTCCTGCTTGAGCCATTTTTGGTTTTGTTTTTTGTTGTTGGTTTTGTTTTTGGTCTGGTTGTGCCTGTTACGTATGAGGGGCAGAGCCTTAGGTGTTCCCCAGGTTGGGGCAGCCCAGTTGCTGCATTATGACACTGTATTTGGGAGCGGGGTCCGAGAGGAAACAATGGCGCTTGCTCTGCTCTCTTGGATTCCAGTCCCTTCTGCCGCTTTCTCCAAGCAAATTGGGTCCTTCTGGTGCTGACTGCCATGTGGGTAGGCTTGTGTATGTTCTAGGACCCTGTGGGTCTCTCCAACAAACTCTCCTGTGAGGCTGGGAGTCTCTTCTTGCACTTCAGCCCCCACAAGTGTTTTCAATTGGTGTTTTTGGGTTTTATTTCCTGGCGCTGGGATTCTGGGTTGCAAGGTCTCGCTTGCTCCCTGTTTTCGCCTGGATTATCTGTGCACGAATGTGGGACCACCTGGTCAGCCAGCTGCCTTGTGCAGCCTCACTGGGTTTGCCCATTGCCACCTTGTGTCCGGGGTCCACTTGCTGCCACCTGTGTGCCTGGCGTCTTCCAGGTGCTGCCTTCATGCCTGGGTCTTATTACCTCCACTTTTTCCTTCTGCAACTCCACACCTCTTACCACTCTGGATGAATGGTTGTCAGACTTCCATACAGTTCAATTTTCTGTCAGTTTGGTTGTTTTCTTGTTTTTAAATCTTTGTTGTCCTTAATTTTGGTTGTGCGAGGAGGCATAGTATTTCTACCTACTCTTCCATCTTGGCCGGAAGTCCTGCCTTTCCTTTTTTTTATATGATATATTACATTTATTGACTTGTGAATATTGTACCATCCTTGCCATCTTTTGGATGAATCCCTCTTGATCAAGGTGTATAATCTTTTTAATATATTGCTTCACGCAGTTTGCCAATATTTTGTTGATGATGTTAGCATGTATGTTCATCAGTGATTTTGGCCTGTAGTTTTCTTTTTTGTTTTGTCTGTATCTGGTATTGGGATTAGGATGATGCTGGCTTCCTAAAAAGAGTTTTGGAGTCTTGGGTCTTCTTGGTTTTTTGGAATAGTCTGTGAAGGATAGGGGTTAGGTGTTGTACAGAGGTTTGTAAAATTCTCATGTTAAAGGATCTGGTCCAAGGTTTTTGAGTGCCAGGAGTTTTTTGATTACTGCTTCGATTTTGCTGGCTGTTACTCATCTGTTCAGGCTCTCTGCTTCTTCTTGATTCAGTTTTGGAAGATTATATGCTTCTAAAAATTTGAGTTTTACCCAGGTTTTCAAATTTCTTGGCATATAGTTCTTTGCATTAGTTTCTTACAATCCTTTGTATCTGTGGTATCGGTTGTAATTTCTCCTCTTTCATATCTGATTTTATTTATTCAGGTCTTCTCCCATTCATCCTTGGTGAATCTGGTTAAAGGCTTGTCAACTTTGTTTATCTTTTCAAAAAACGAGCTCCTGGATTTATTGAACCTATGAGTTTTTCTTTTAGTCTCTATATCGTTTAATTCTGCTCTGCTGTTGATTATTTCTTTCCTTGCACTTGCTCTGACCTTTGTTTTTGGTTGTTCTTCCAGTTCTTTTAGATTTAAAGTTAGATTGTTATTTGAAAAGTTTCTTTCTTTTTAAGGTAGGCCTGCTTTGATATAAACTTCCCTCTGTTTCCATAGGTTTCTGCCTTCTCTGGACTGCGTTCTCTGTGTCCATAGGTTTTCAACTGTTGTGTTTTCATTTTCATTTGTTTCCAGAAACTTTTTGTTTTCTTCCTTATCTCATTATTAACCCATTTATTGTTTTTCCCTGAGGTGGTTCCTAGTTTTAGGCCTTTGTGTTCCGAGAAAATGCTTGATATGATTTAAGTTTTCTTGAATTTTTTGAAGTTTGTTTTGTGTCCTATCATGTGGTCTGTCTTTGAAAATATTCCATGTGAATTTCAAAAGAATGTGGATTTTTCTTCTTTGAGATGAAAAATTACATATATAATCAGTTAAGTCCATTTGATCTAATGCATCATTTAGTTCCACAGTATCCTTGATGGTTTGTTTGGAAGATCTATCCAGTGTTGACAGTGGGGTGTTAAAATTCTCAAGTATAATTGTGTTGCTGTCTGTATCTTTCTTGAAGCCCCCTAAGTTTTTTCATATATATTTGGGTGCTCCTATGTTGAGTGCATATATGTTTACAATATTTATGTCTTCTTGTTGGATTCTTCCCTTGAATATTCTGAAGTGTCCTTCTGTATCTCTTTTTATGGCCTTTGTTTTGAAGTCTATTTTGTTTGACGTATAAGCATTTCTACCCTGGCCTTTTTTTTCCTGTTTGCTTGGAATTATTTTTTCCCCCTTCGCTTTCACTCTGTATAGGTCTTTTGTTCTGAGGTAGGTCTCTTCTAAAGAGCATATGTGTGGGTCATGTTTTCTTATCTATTCAGCTGCCCTATGTCTTTTGTTTGGAGCATATAGTCCATTTACTCTTAAGATTATTATTGATAGGTACTTACTCATTGCCATTTTAACTCCTATATACCTGTGTCCCTCTCTCTCTCACTCTTTTTCTTCCTTTTCTTAAAACAGTCCCTTTAGCATCTCTTGAAGTGCTGGTTTGGTGAAAGAATGTTCCTTTATTTGTGAGACTCTTATTGTTTGCTTCTGTTTCTTAAAATGATCAGCTTGACTCCCTGACTTTGTGGTGTGATCTTCTATGGTAGGAGACCTGTGAGATTCAGTGGCACTGTCTTCTTGATCTTCTGAACTTGCTGCTCTTGGGCTGTCATTTATTTTAGCTCTCTATGTATTTGGGTTTTGATTGTTGTTGGGTCTTTCTTTGGGGGTCCCTCCCTACAGTTGGTTAACTGATGATCACTCCTCCATCACATCTTGTATGGGGTTGTGCAGGTGTGGACAGGATGTGTTGAAGCTGGTCCTTCTGTTTGTCTGAGGTTTTGAGGCTTCTCTCTCACTACTGTTCAGTGGTTTGTTCTGGGTCATTACTCCACCATTTAGTTGTAATTACAGATTGGTCCCAGGTGTAGGTTAGTGTGGCTTCCACTCACTTCTTCACCTTCTTCCATTATCTGTTGGTGGTTCCTTTGTTGGTGGGTTCTCTCTTCCAGCAGGTATACTAGTGATCAAATAAAAGAGTAGCTCCCACCTACTCTTTTATCGATCAGCTGGAGGTGAAGGCAAAATGGTTATGATAGCGAAAGTGTATTCTATGGGATTGAAGTACCAACCCATAGAGAAGAGATAGGAGATCTTTTGAATAAGTAGTGTTGACTGTGATATTTCACCCATCTAGCCACTCTTTAGAAAGGGTAGAAAAATGGTAAGACTCCTATTAGAGGAGGGAAGGATTGTGGGTTGAATCCAGAAAACAATGAACTTGTGGGAGGTCAGATTATGAGATATAGTGAGAGTGTAGGATAGAAAACAGCTGTAATGTGTGAGAGAACAGAGTTAACCACAACAGTAATACAGTTCCAGAAGTCAGTGAAATGGGCTGGGATCCAGGAGGGGTGCTGTGTAGTATTTAGTTGTATGGAACAACAATTATTTACAATAATAACGGAGCAACAATCATATAACAGAATCTATATGATCTGAATAACAAGAGTAGGAAGACCCAACCTAGAGTAGTGTGCTATTGGAACACAAGTGAAGTGGAAAAAGGAAAATTAAAAATACACTATGAAAGAACAAGGAAAACTAGTCAAACAATGCAATTAAACAAACATATAAAACAAAGAAAACTAAACAGATAGAAGAGAAATAAAAAATGCTAATAAAATAAAGTAAATATAATGAAAAAGGAATAATACAAATAAACAATAACATGCATGTTCTCTGTAATAGCAAAGTGAAATTGTCTCAGTTTCTCAGTTGTTGCGATTATCCTTGTGATGCCTCTTTGGGTCTGACTCTGGTCCTTTCACAGCTCCAGGTCTTATTTTCTCATTTGGGGGGGAAAAAAGAAAAAATAATAATGAAAGAAAAGCCTCTTGCTGGCTTTAAACTGGCCAAGTGAGTTCTGCTGGTCTTCCTGGCTGCAGCAGACTGAGGGGGGTTGGGGTTCGCTTTTCTCCCTTCCTATGATTTTACGAGGATGAGGGCCAGGTCTGGGCCACAGTATTATTCACAGTTGCTCAGCTTCCAACCCAGTTTCTCAGTTCACTGCCGAGCCCCCAGTGCCCATCTGCACCCTGTGGGCGCCTTCAATTCATCAGTTGTTCTGTCCTTGAGGTGCACCAATTGGGGGCAACTCACACATCACCTTCTAGCTCTTTTCTATCCTAGGTGCTAAGTCTCTTCAAGGTAATTCAGCTCCCCCACTGAGTTAAGTCTTTCTGGGGACTGCTAACTCCCTGAGTGCTGCTGTTCTCTTCTGCGGGGTGCCTCCTCCTTCCTCGTAGCAAATCAGTCTGGCTGCAGGAGCGCAGGATGGGGTGGAGCAGCTTTGGGCGGGCATGTACTGCTTCAAGGGCAAGGACACAGTCACCAGCAGCAGCAGCGGGCATGGGTGAGCTGTGGTGTTGGGCGTGGGCACGTGGCGTCTAACACTGTGGGATAGGGCAGAGGTGCTGTGGTGGTCTAGGTGGCAGGGCTAGGAGCCGGGCCAAGGTTGCAGAGGCAGGACGTGGTTCTCTGCTGCTGCATTGGCAGGGGTATGGCTGAGGTTGCTGCTGAGGCAACTGCAGGGGCAGAGCCAGGGTGACTGCTGTGGGAGAATTCCCTAAACAGCCACCAAGTGCCTTTTTTTTTTTTTTTAACAAAATCCTCCAGTTCAAGCTTGCAGCTCCTAATAAACTCCTGGCCTTTAGCACAACCCAACTTTCCAACCAGACTGGAGTCTATACGGGCCAGGGTCCATCGCCGCCCAACTCTTCCCCCTTCTTCAGGCTTCACTCAGCTCCCCAATTTCTCTGGTAATGACCCAGCCAGAGTCCACAGTTCCAGCAGATAAACTGCCCCTGTGGTCTACCACTTCATCTTTATTCCCCACAGCAACTTCAAGCATCCAGGTCCATCCTGGTGCTGCTCTATCCTCCCTGTTTGGCAGGGGAGGGAGCTGTTGACCTGGCTGTCTTCCAAGAATCTGAGGCATGCCCAGCAACAGCCTGGTCATCATGCTGGTCCCAGGGACCTTACCGTCCCAAAGCAATCTCCTTACCATCTGTTTTTCAATGTCCTCTACAATTTTGGCCTCCAACTTTTCATATATGCTGAGATTCCATTGGCTGTTCACTCTGCTCCTCAGAAGATCAGCTAGGGGTTCCACCTGTGCTCAGGGAGAAGCGGACTCTGCTTCACTAGACTATGGAGTTAACGTGTGGGTTTTGTGGTTTGGTGGTGGGGTGGGGGTGTTGAGAGAGAGAGGGAGGGGAAGGGAGAAAGAAGGAGAGTGAAAGAAACATCATTGTGAAAAATGAAACATTGTGAGAAACAGAAACATTGATTGATTGCTTCTGGTTTGGGCCTAACCAGGGACCAAACCCACAACCTTGGCATGTTCTCTGACCAGGAATCAAACCAGCTACCTTTCACTTTATGAGATGATGCCCAACCAACTGAGAGCCACACTGCTCAGGGCTCACCTTCTTTGTCTGTTTACCTCCTTTCAGGGATCACAAATACTATACTGTTTTACTGTCCAATGTCAGAAGACAAGTTTTTTCATATATTTGTTCAGCTCTTTTTAAGGAAGAAAGTCATTGTCATTGTCTTATTTTTTTCTCCCATCACTGCATCCCACCCCTTTGCAATCATGAGCTTGTTCTTTATATCTATGGGTCTGCTTGTGGGGTTTTTGTTTATTCATTTGATTTTTTTAATATCACATATAAATGAAATCATATAGTATTTATCTTTCCTTGTCCACCTTATTGCACTTAGTACAACATCCTCTAGGTCCATCAGTGTTGCTACAAATGGCAAGATTTTGTTCCTTTTTATTGCTGAATAATCTTTCATTGTAAATATAAACCATATCTTCTTGACAGGTAGGGATACTCATCACTATACAAATGAGGATAAGCCATATCTTCTTTATCCCTTTATCTAACCATGGATGTCTAGGCTGCTTCCATGTCTTAGCTATTAGTAGTAGTGCTGTATATATATCTATATATCTTTCCAAATTATTCTTTTTGTTTTCATTGGAGAAATACGTAAAAGTGGAATTACTGTATTGTATGGCAGCTCTACTTTTAATTTTTTGAGGATTTCCGTACTGCTTTTCACAGTGGCTACACCAATTTACCATCCCACCAACAGCACACAAGGATTTCCTTTTGTTTGTATCCTCACCAAAGCTTGTTTGTTGATCAATAGAAGATAGCCATTCTTACAGGTAGGAGGTTATGTCTGGTTGTGGTTTTAATTTGCATTTCCCTGATGTTTAGTGATATTGAGCATCTTTTTATATTCTGTTGGCTGTCTTTATGTCCTCTTGGAGAAATGTCTATTTAGGTCCTCTGTCCATTTTTAAATTGGATTATTTGTTTTTTGCTGTTAAGTTGTAAGAGTTCCTTATATATTTAAGATATTAATATACATCCAAATGATGTTAATGATACATCCCCTTATTAAATGTATCATTTGTGAATATCTTCTCCCACTCACTAGGTTGTCTTTCTATTTTGTTGGTGGTTTCCCTTCACTGTGCAAACACTTTTTGTTTAATGTAGTCCTGTTTGTTTGATTTTTCTTTTGTTGCCCTTGCTCAAGGAGACATAGCCAAAGACATTGCTAAGAGCATTGTCAGAGTGTTTACTGCCTATATTTTCTTCTAGGAGTTTTATGGTCTCGTGTCTTACATTTAAGCCTTTAATCTATTTTTAGTTTATTTTTTTATTTGATGTAAGTGTTCCAATTTCATTTTTTTTTTACATGTATCTGTCCAGTTTTCTCAATACCACTTATTAAAGGGACTCTACCCTAATCTTTATCTTGGCCTATCTTGTCATAGATTAATTTCCATATAAGCGAGGATTTATTTCTGGATGCACTATTCTATTCCATTGATTTGTATATCCGTTTTTATGCCAGTACCATACTGTTTGATATTGTAGTTTTGTAGTATAGTTTGATATCAGGGAGCATGATACCTCCCATTTTCTTCTTTCTCAGGATTGCTTTGGCTACTCAGAGCCTTCTTTGGTTTCACATAAAATTGAGGAATACTTTTGCTAATTCTAGAATGCCATTGGTATTTAACTGGGGATTGCATTGAATCTGTGTATTGCTTTAGGTAGTGAGGACATTTTAACAATATTAATCCTTTCAGTCCATGAGCAAGGTATGTCCTTCCATTTATTTGTGTCTTCCGTTTCTTTTTTCAGTTTCTTATAGTTTTTAGAGTACAGGTCCTTCACCTCTTTGGTGCCCCCTGATTGGATGTGTATGAGGTCTGTACAGAAGGTCTCCAGCCAAGGACCATGAAAAACAGAGAAATTTGTTAAAGAAGATACAAAATATGGGAAACAGTGTACATAGAACAATGACACCTCAGTCCCCTTCAAAGTAGGCACCTTGGGACCTCGCACAGTTCTCCCAGTCACCATCAGCTGCCCAGTCATATTTTCCTGAATCTCATCAACTATCTGAAATCTCTTCCCTTTCAAAGGTGATTTTAGTTTTGGGAAAAGCCAGAAGTCACAGGGTGCCGAATCTGGGCTGTAATGGGGCTGAGTCACCTGGGTGATTGGATGTTTTGCCATAAAACTCTGCATAAGATGTTATGCATAAGTGGGTATTTTGTGATGAAGCTGCCAATTACCAGTTGCCCATAGCTGCGGCCTTCTGAGTCATCCAAATGGTTTCCATGGAGGAATGGTCAAGTTTAATACAAAATTTGATGCAGATTCGTTGCTGTACTTGCTCATTTTGAATACCACAGCCACACAGTACACACGCTCATTCAACAGCATCTACCACCCCCACTGACTAGTAAAGTGAAATGGTTATTGTTCACACATGCACATTCCGGTCCACTCTCCTTGGCTTCCAGGTTACATCAACATTGTGAAACTGATCTAGTTATATTAACAGTGCCTAGACTTTTTCAGACAGACCTCCTATATATTGGTAAGTGTTATGTCTTTTTGATGTATTGTCCCCTTTATCATTATAACATGTCTATCTTTGGCCCTGACTGGTATGGCTCAGTGGGTGGATGTCGTCCCACCAACCAAAAGGTGGTTTGATTCCCAGTCAAGGCACATTCCTGGGTTGTGGGCCAGGTCCCTGGTTGGAAGGTTTTGAGAGGCCACCAGTCAGTGTTTCTCGCACACATCAATGTTTCTCTCTCTGTTTTTCTCCCTCTCTTCCCCTCTAAAAATAAATAACATCTTTAAAAAATGTCCATCTTTGTCTCTTATTACCTTTTTCATTTTGAAATCTATTTTGTTAGATATAAGTATGGCAACACCAGCTTTTTTCTCTGTAAGTCATTTGCTTGGAGTATTTCTCCCCACTGTTTCGCTTTGAATCCACGTTAGTCCTTGCAACTGAGATGTATTTCCTGAAGGCAGCAAGTGGTTGGGTTTTGTTTTGGGATCCAGTTCACGACTCTGTGCCTTTTTATTGATGAGTTCAGTCCTTTTACATTTAGGGTGATTATTGATGTATGAGGATATCCAATAACCATTTTATCTTTTGTTTTCTGGCGGCTCTGTGTCTCCATTGTTTCTTTTTTCGTCTGTTTTTTCAGTTCGGTGGTATCCTATGATTTCTTTTCCTTCTGTTTTAACGTTATGTGTCTCAGTTCTAGATTTTTTTGTGTATGTGGTTAACATAGATTTATCAAAAAAGAAAGTTTCACATTTACAGTAGTCGTTTTTCTTTTTTATTGCACCTTATCTCCATTCCCCTGTGTAAATTCAGACCTTTACCCCCACCCCATTTATGTTTTTGTTGTCATAATTATCACTTTTTATGCCATGAGTTCATTTCTAAATTCCAGTAGGTATTGTCTTCTCTTTTTTTTTAATGTTTTTCCTCCTTTAACCTTTATATCATATTTAAGTATATAATTCTGTATTCTGAATAAGGGTTGCAGTTTCCTGCTTCTGTCTGTCTGTTAGTCATCTTATTCATAGGTTTGTATCCTGTTGTCTTTTTGTTTCAGGTAGAATAACCCCCTTTAGTACTTTCTGTAATGCAGGCGTTTGGGTGGTAAATTCCCTCAGCTTCTGTATGCCTGGAAAAGTCTTCAGTTATCTTTCATATCTAAAGGATAACTTTACTGGTAATTTCTTTTTCAGTAGTTTGACTATTTGATTCCACTCTCTTGTATCTTCTAGGGTTTCTGCTTAAAAATCCAATGATAATCTAATGGGATTTCCATTACAGGTTACCATCTTCTTTTCCCTGGCTGCTTTGTGAATTCTTTCTTTGTATTAATTTTTTAGTTTTAATATATTATGCCTTGAAAAAGGCCTTTTGATTTGAGATAATTAGTTGTTCTGTTTGCTTCTTGGATTTGAGGGTCCAGCTCTTTCCATAGGTTTAAGAAATTCTCATTGACTGTTTGAATAGGCAGGCTCTCTCTTCTCTCTCTCTTCTCCCCTGGTATAGCCATTATTCTTATATTGTTCTTTCTGATGGAGTCAGATAGTTCTTGTACAGTTCTTTTATTTTTTTTTCTCTTTCTTCCATCTGCATCTCAGCTTCTATCTCTAGTTCTTTCCTCCATATGGTAAGCCAGTTTCCTAAGCTGGGTAGTTCGTTCTTCAACTTTTATTGAGTTCTTCATCTCCACAGTTTCCATTTGGTTCTTTTTTAATTTTTCAAGCTCCTTTATAAAGCACTCCTTTTGTTAATTGATTTTATTCCTGAGCTCATGGAATGGCCTAGCTTAGTTTTTTCTTATATCTCATAGACTTTTTTTCGGAATTGCAATCTTGAATTCTGTTAGTTAAATTACACATTTCCATGTCTTTATTTTCTGGAGATGTTTTATTGTCTTTCTGAGCTGCCTTGTTACCTTGTTTATTCATGGTATTTGATAGATTATTGCTCTGCCTAGACATTTATGGGAATGAAACCTGCTTTTGCTAAGTGTTTAACACTTCTGCCCTGACTGCGTGGCTCAGTTGGTTGAGCATTGTCATACAAAGTGAAAGGTCGTGTGTTCAATTCCCAGTCAGGGCACAAGCCTAAATTGCAGATTGAGTTCCTGGGGCTTGTACCAGAGGCAACTAATGGATCTTTCTCCTCCTCTCTAAAAAATAAATGAGTAATTTTTTTTAAGCGTTAGCATTTAGCAGGGTTGTAAGACAGTGTCTTTCTTTTGTTTTCCAGTAAGTGGCACCAAAGCACAAGTTTTTATTTTTGTCTTGCATATCTCTAGCTTCTAGGATCTCTGCTGGGCTGTGTAAAACGCTCTGGATTCTCTGGGGAAGTGGGAGTATCCTCTGTGACCAGGTTGCTTTGGTCTCAGGGCACCACCCACATGTAGGAATATGGTGGGTGGTGAGGTTCCAAGCTTGTGAAATCCCAGGGCTGCCCCATGCAACCAGATGCTGATGGCCCTGCTATGCTGCAGGAGGTGATACAGGGGCCCTGCTGGGATTAGCTTCAGTAAATTGGGGGTTCAGTGGGTTGGGAGGGGCCAATTGGTTTGCTTGTGTATTTGTTGTCCTCCCACTAATGGTAGATGCCAGACCTCTGTATCTACACCCCATCACTAGGATTAGCCAGAGCATGTGCCTGCCACTCAGAGAAAATGCTTGTCTCTTCAGTTTTCAGGGCTGCAGATGATGTGCTCTGTGCATTGACACTTATTGCTATAGCTTCTTCTGATACCCCTGCTACCTCTGGCAGGATGAGGGGATGTGGCAAGGCTTCATGGCTTTGTTTTGTACCTAGCAGTTGAAGCTGCTAGGGCACAGCTGCTGCACCTCTGTGTTCCATCTCTGCCCTTGTTACTGTGCTGACCACTCAGGCAGGAATGCTTATTTTACCTCTCTGCTTTCCAGGGCTGCACAGTGATACACACTTTTAACCTGCTTCCTCCCATCTTCCAAGACCCACAGTGAGCTCCAGGCTGTTCGTGGCATCACCCTGTGCTTTTCCTCTCCCTCTTCACCTGTTTGCCACTATTTACCCACCTTTAGATATTCTAGTGTATAGATCTCTCAGATGTGTTTATATGTTGAGCAGGTAATTTTTGGTTGAATTATAGCTGTTCAACTTGTAACTTTAAGTGGAGAGACCAGGGCAACATCTCTCACCACACTTCTGACTTCAATCCTGTACCTCTTTAGTTAAATCCATTCCTAGGTATTTTATTCTTTTTGATGCTCTTTTTGGGAATGTCTTCTTAATTTCTCCTTCTGATCATTTGTTATTGGTATATAAAAACACAACAGACTTCTGTATATTGATTCTGTATCCTGCAACTTTACTGAATTCATCTATTCTCATGGTTTTTTGTGGACTCTTTATTTTCTACATATAGTATCACGTCATCTACAAATAATGATGTTTTTACTTCTCTCTTTCCAATTTGGATGCCTTTTGTTTCTTTTTCTTGTACGATAGCTATACCTCAGATTTTCTAATATTATGTGGAATAAAAGTGGTATTAGTGGGCATTCTTTTCTTGTCCCTGAGGAAAAGCTTTTAGTTTTTCTTCATTGAATATGATATGTACCCTTTATTATGTTGATACATGTTCCTTTTATAAGTTTTTATCATAAAACAATGCTGAATTTTGCCAAAGCTTTTTTCCATACATTGAAACGATCATATGATTTTTATGCTTTGTTTCCTTAATGCGATGTATCACATTGATTGATTTATAGGTATTGACCCATCCGTGTATCACTGGGATGAATCCATCTTGGTCATGGTATATTAGCCTTTTAATGTATTGTTGGATCTGATTTGCTAATACTTTGTTGAAAATTTTTGCATCTATACTCATCAGGGATATTGACCTTTTTCTGAAATGTCTTTGGCTGGTTTTTATATCAGAGTAATACTGACTGCATAGTATGAGTTTGAAAGTATACTTCTAGAAATTCATTCATTTCTTCTACATTGTCAAATTTGTCACCATAAAATTGTCATAGCATTCTTTTTTTATTATTATTTTATTGTCGTTCAATTACAGTTATCTGTATTTTCTCCCCACCCCCTCCAAACCCACCTCCCTCCCTTGTTTCCACCCTCCCCCTTGGTTTTGTCCACGTGTCCTTTATAGAAGTTCCTGAAAACCCTTCTTCCCTCTGTCCGCTCCCTCCTCCCCTCTGGCTATTGTCAGATTGTTATTTTCAATGACTCTGGTTATATTTTGTTTGTTTTTTCTTTTGTTGATTATGTTCCAGTTAAAGGTGAGATCATATGGTATTTGTTCCTCACTGCCTTGCTTATTTCACTTAGCATAATGCTCTCCAGTTCCATCCATGCTGTCGCAAAGGGTATAAGCTCCTTCTTTCTCTCTTCTGGGTAGAATTCCATTGTGTAAATGTACCATAGTTTTTTGATCCACTCATTTGCCGATGGGCACTTAGGTTGCTTCCAGCACTTGGCTATTGTAAACTGTGCTGCTTGCTCAGGGCATTCTTTAATGACTCTTTGTGTTTCTGTGCCGTCAGTTGTAACTCTTCTTTCATTTATGATTGTATTTGGGCTCTCTTTTACTCTTGATGAATTTGGCTAAAAGTTTGTCAAATTTGTTTGTCTTTTCAAACAACCAGATCTTAGTGTTAGTGATCTGTTTTTAAATTTTTATTTAGTTTATTTTCACTGTGATCTTACTATCTTCATTCTGTTTACTGTTGGCTTTTGTTATTGCTCTTTAAAGTATATTTTATTGATTATGCTATTACAGTTGTCCCATCTTTTTTCTCTCCTTTATCCTCCTCCACCCTTTACCACCATTCCTCCCTCCAGAATTCCCTCACCTCTGTTCATGTCCATGGGTTGTACATATAAGTTCTTTGGCTTTTCCATTTCCTATACTATTGTTAACCTCCCCTGTCTATTTTGTACCTATCATTTATGCTTCTTATTCCTTTTAACTTTTCCCCCATTCTCCCTCCTCCCACTCCATATTGATAACCCTCCATGTGCTCTCCATTTCTGCGATTCAGTTCTGTCATAGTTGTTTGTTTAGTTTGTTTTTGTCTGTCTTTGTTTTTTAGGTTCAGTTATTGATAGTTGTGAATTTATTGTCATTTTAGTGTTCATAGTTTTGATCTTCTTCTTTTTCTTAGATAAGTCCCTTTAATATTTCATGTAATAAAGGCTTGGTGATGATGAACTCCTTTAACGTTATCTTATCTAGGAAGCACTTTATCTGCCCTTCCATTCTAAATGGTAGCTTTGCTGGATAGACTAAGTCCTTGCCTTTCATGACTTTGAATGCTTCCTTCCAGCCCTTTCTTGCCTGCAAGGTTTCTTTTGAGAAATCAGCTGATAGTCTAATGGCAACTCCTTTGTAAATAACTCTCTCTTCTTTTGCTGCTTTTAAGATTCTCTCCTTATCTTTAATCTTTGCTTATTTAATTATAATGTGTCTTACTGTGTTCCTCCTTGGCTCCAGCTTCTTTGCGACTTCTCTGAGCTTCCTAGACTTCCTAGAAATCTATTTCCTTTGCCAGATTGGGGGAGTTCTCCTTCATTATTTGCTCAAATAAGTTTTCAATTTCCTGCTTTTCCTCTTCTCCTTCTGGCACCCTATGATTCAGATGTTAGAATGTTTAAAGTTGTCCCAGAGGTTCCTAAGCCTCTTCATTTTCTTGAATTCATGTTTCTTCTTTCTGTTCCCTTTCAATGTTTATTTCTTCCTTCTGTTTCAAATTGTTAATTTGAGTCCCAGTTTCCTTCCCTTCACTATTGGTTCCCTGTAAATTTTTCTTTATTTCACTTTGTATAGCCTTCACTTCTTCCTTTATTTTGCATCTGTACTCAATTATTTCTGTGAACATCCTTATTGCCAGTGTTTTGAACTCTGCATCTGATAGGTTGGCTATCTCCTCACTGCTTAGTTCCTTTTCTAGAGTTCTGATCTGTTCTTTCACTTGGGCCATATTTCTTTGTTTTGGCATACCTGTTACATTGTAAGGGGCAGAACCTTAGGTATTTGCAAGGGCGGGCCAAACCACTTCACTTCGTTGCATCACTGTATGTGGGGGAAGTGTCAGAGAGGAAACAATGCTGCTTTCTTGGTTCTCCTCCTGCTTTCAGTCACTTCCCCTGCTACCCACAAGTGTATTGTGCCCTCTGGTGCTGATTCCCAGGTGAGTGGGCTTGTGTACTTTCTAGGACCTTTTGGCCCCTCCAGCAGGCTCTTCATTGATACTTGGGGTTTCTCTCACTACCACAACTCCCTCAGGTTTTTACAGCCAGAGGTTTTGAAGCTTTATTCTCTAGTGCTGGAGCCCTGGGTTGTGCAGTGTCTCACTCCCCAGTTGTTCCTTCTGGTTTATCCACACACAGGTGTGGGACCACCTCATCCGCCAGCCACCATCTTTCCTGCCCTCCTTTTCCACCCTGGCTGTCCATCTCTGCTCCTCTTACCAGTCTGGATGAATGTTTCTTCTTTAACTCCTTGGTTGTCACACTTCCATGCATTTTGATTTTTCTGGCAGTTCTGGTTGTTTGTTTGTTTTTTTTTCTTAAATTTGGTGTTGTCCTTTTGGTTATGCAAGGAAATGAAGAATATCTCCCTACTCCTCCATCTTGCCCAGAAGCCCCATAGTAATCTGTTATTACTCTTTTTCTAGTTCCTTTAGGTCAGGGGTGTCAAACTCATTTTTACCCTGGCCAGCCTCGTGGTTGCCTTCAAAGGGCCAAATGTAATTTTAGGGCTGTATAAATGTAACTACTCCTTAAAGTTAAGTGAGAGCTTGGCACTGCCACTAGGTAGAAACAAGTTGCCAGGCCGGATAAAATAAGGTGGGGGCTGGATTCAGACTGTGGGCCTTGTGTTGCCATCTGTGCTTTAGGTGTACAATGAGATTGTTTATTGGGATTTTTCTTGTTTGTGGAGGAAGATCTATATAGCTATGAACTTTACTCAGAATTGCTTCTGCTGCATTCCATAAATTTTGAAAAGTTATGTTTTCTATTTCATTTGTTTCAGGATAGCTTTTGATTTCTTCTTTGATTTCCATTTTGATCTATTGGCTGTTAAATATGTTGTTGAGTCTCCACATGTTTGTGTTTTTTTCAATTTTCTTTTTGTTATTGATTTGTAGTTTTATGCCATTGTCAGAAAAGATGCTTGATACGGTTTTAATCTTCTTGAATTTATTTAGTCTTGTTTTATGGCTAATCTATCCTGGATAGATCCAATCTGTCCTGGAGAATGAACCATGTGCAGTTGGAAAAAAAATTCTGTATTCTGCAGTTTTTAACAAAATGTTCTATAAATATCTGTTTGGTCACTCTGGCTGATTTTACATTTAATGCCATTGTTTCCATATTAAGTTTATATCTTAATGATCTATCCATTGAAGTGTGTAGGGTATTAAAATCCCCTACTATTGTAGGAATATTGTGGATTTCTCCCTTTATGTCCACTTATAATTGCTTTATATATTTAAGTGCTCCTCTATCGTGTACATAGTATTTATGATTATTATATCGACTTTTTTGGATTGGCCCCTTTAAAATAATGTAATGTCCTTCTTAGTCTTTCAGTCTGTATGTCTTTCAATTTGAAGTGAATCTCTTATAAGCAGCATATAGATGGGTCATGTTTTATTTGTTTTTTATCTATTCAGCCACCCTGTATCTTTTTATTGGAACATTTAATCTATTTATATAAAGAAATTATTGGTAAATGTGTACTTACTGCCATTTCATTAATTGAGGGATTTTCTGGTTGTTTGTATATCTCCTCTATTTCTTTCTTCTTCTTGATCTCTTTCCTTGTGGTTTGTTGGTTTTCTTTAGTGTTCTCTCTGGGTTTCTTTCTCTATGTTCTTTGTATATCTTTTGTATGTTTTTAGTTTGTGTTTACCATGAGGTGTATATATATATATTGCGCTACCTCTGTATCAGTCCATTTAAAGCTCATAGGCATTTAAGTTCAAATGTATTTTATAAGGACTACATTTTTGCTGCTATCTCCATGCTTTATGTTATTGGTGTCATTTTTTTTTTTAGATCTTTTTGTGTTGTATATCTCCTAACTAGTTATTGTAATTTGGGTCGAGTTTGATATTTTTTTTCTTCTGACCTTCATAGTAGTTTTTTAAATGTCTGATTTCCTTTATTTATTAAATATTTGGCATTACTTGTGAGCTATTTTCTCTTCTGCATATTTACTTATTTCTGGTTACAGCCTTTCTTTTCTGCTTAAAGAAAACCCTTTGCCATTTCTTGTAAAACCGATTTAATGGTGATGAGCTCCTTTAGCTTTTATTTGTTTGGGAAACTCTTTATTTCTCCTTTAATTCTGAATATTAGATAAACTGTTGGGTAAATTATTCTAGGTTGTAGGTTCCTTTCTTTCAGTACTTTAAAGATACGCGCCCACTCTCTTCTGGCTTGTAAAGTTGCTCCTGAGAAATTAGCTGATCCTCTTATAGGATTTCCTTTGTATGTAAGTCATTTTTTTTTTCATTGCTTTCTTCAAGATTGTCTCTTCAACTTTTATCATTTTAATTACAATACATGATGGTGTAAGTCTCTTTGCACTCATCAAATAAGTTTCTGGTTTTTGTTTTGTTTGTCTTCCTTCTGGGATCCCTATAATGTGAATGTTTGGACATTTGATGTTATCCCAAAGATCCTTGTTGTTTTTAATTCAGTTCTTTTTTTTTTTTTTTTTCCCCTGATCAGTTGATTCCCATTATTCTGTCTTCCAGGTTTTTAACTCATTCTTCTGTATTCGCAAATTGGCTGTTGATTCTTCCTAATGTATTTTTCATTTCTATTGCATTATTCAGGTAGGCCTGGTTCTTAATATACTTACTTGTTGAAGTTCTCACTAAGTTCTTTTATTCCACTCTCAAGTTCAGTGAGCATCCATATGACTTTCTTTGAACTCATTTTCAAGTATGTTACTTATCCTTGTTTCTTTAAGGTTTTTTTTTTTTGTGGGGATTTTCCTTGTTCCTTCATTTAAGAGATATTTGTTTGACTTTTTATGTTAGTTTATATGAATTAGGCAAAAATAGCTCTCTCTCCCAGTCATGAAAATATGACCTTACATGTAGAAGACACTGTGAGGCTGTACGTGCTGGTTGGTTTTGGCAGACAGATAGGAGGCAAGCAGGTGCCTAAGGGCACTGGCCTACAAAGCTGAGTGGCTCTGAGTGTCTCCCTTTGTTTGAGGCCAAAATGGGTTCTGGCAGTGTTTCTGGGAACATGCAGAGTGAACTTGTAGGGAGACCTGAGCACCCAGATAGAGTCCCCACCCACCCTGTGGAAGTGGATGGGAGCAAGAACAATCACATTCACTAGCACCTTCAACCCTGGAGAATTCCCTCAGTCTTAAGAGAGCTCCTGTGGTTCCCCAGCCTTCTCTATATAGTCTTTGTCTTATTAGTTGTACAGAAAGTTGTCTTGCTTAGAAATGGAGTCTATGTAGACTCTATGTGCTAGGTTGTTTGAGGAAGCTGGACTGGATCTGGGTAGGCATTTATAGTGCCTGTGGCACTGGCTTGCTGGGCTGGAGTGGCTCCAAGGATATAGAGGACAGGTGAGGCAGGAAGGCAATTTGCATGTGATAAAGCCTTGTTGTTCCTGCTTGCTCCCTATGATCAGAGGCAAAAGGCTCCAGACAATGTAGCTGTAACATCCTGTGGTGGAATAGAGAGAGCTCTAGCCTACTTTATTGAGGTGGCAGGAGCCATAAACAATGGTGTTCACTGGTTCCTCTAACCTGGGATAGTTCCTGTGGTTTCCCAGCCTTCTCTCTGTGGTCTGTTTTCTTGTATGTTGTTCAGAAGATGTCTGGCAGGAGTAATGCTCTCTCTGTATATGTATATTTGAGTATTTCCATGGGAAGAGGTGAGTTCAGCATCTTCCTATGTCACCGCCATCTTTGACCTCCTCAGTTTTCTAATTTTTACAAGAACATAAGTCTAGATTCTGTTACTTCCTCATGTCCAGAAGCAGAAGTTCCAAAAAATAATTTGAGGTTGGTTCAAAGATACTATAGTTCAACAAGATTTTAAATATATGAATGATAAGGAAATTGGATAAAAGGAAATAGTGAGGTATAGGACTATACAGTAAAGTCAAACATAAGATCAGGACATAAAGTGTGTGTTCTTTGTATCTTTGTTATTCTCAGAAGCCAGACTAAAGAGAGAAATATTACCAGTTACAAGGTTTATAGCATGCCCAATAGTAGAACAAATGTGATGCTTCCAAGAAACACAGCTTTTCCTGGTATTAAGATGTGTGAGAAAACATTTTTTAGACATTTTTATAAAAGGAACACTATGTCATATGGGACCAATGGTCCCAGAATTGACTTACATATTATATAGTATCCAGAGAGCTTTTTAGAAAACCCAGGCACAGAGTCTTAAAGGTTGGGGCCCTGAAATCTCTTTTTTAAAAAGCCTCATAAGTGATTTTAAAGTTAATGCTAGGTTAGGAGTGTCCAACATCCAGAAATAGCAAAATTAAAACTACCAATTTAATAAATATGGGAGTTTATTGTGTATGTAAGAGCAATTCACAACTGGGAGCTTTCAGATTCAAAGACTGATAGTTCAGGGCATTACATCACGGGATGGCTTATAAAGCAAAAATGAGGAAGTTGTTTAACCTTTACAGTGTTTGGTTATTACAGTGGGGGTTTCTAGCTCACAAGGGATTAGTTAATAATGATTCTTGTATATCATTTTAGGAAGATAACTTAAGGTTTTTTTTATGATCATCAGAGGCAATTACAAGAAGCACCCAAATTAATAAGTTCATTTGTTTTGCAGAATAAGCTAAATTTTAAGTTTAACTTGTGTGGCTTAAATGGTTTTATCTGATCAGGGAATTTTCAAGTCCAGTCTCTATTTTGTATTTAATTTTATTAGGAACTACAGATAATTTGGACTCATATTTTCAGTGGGATCCCCACAATAAATGAAATAGCAAACCTTCTGTGACGGTTTTGTAATACATGCTTCATTCATGCTTGTTTTGCAATACATGCTTCATACGTGTTTTGGCCTGTGGCCAAATCCCAATTCAATAAAAGTAATTCCGTGAATAAATAAAATAATAAAATTCAAGTGTGCAGAGTTCTAATGACCTACCTATATCCAAGGATAAAATTTAGACTATTCGTACAATTGCACAGGTTGTCTGAATACCTAGTTTCCAGACAATTCATATGCATATACCATATCTTCCAGTTATGTTCTTGGTGCATATAGCAGTGCTCTAGGTTATATTTCTGCAATGCAAACATTTGGTTTTGTGAATTTGTATACTTTTGACAGTCAGTTAGCTGAAAGAGAGGCTGATACCTTGGGGGAGGAAAAAAGTGTTTACTCAAGGCCACCCACCTTTCACTGATAAGTAAATGAGTAGTACAAGCAGTGAGTGCTAAGAGTTCAGAGAGGAGAGATTCTGTGAACTAAGACACTTATGTTTGGGGCTCAAGTCAAGCCTTGAAGTTAAGGTTTGGAGAGAAAAAGCTGATTGAGAAGGGTGTTCCTTTCTGCCTCTGTGATATGAGCAAAAATTAAAAAAATAATTTTGGAAGACTTGACCAGTTGGAATGAAGGCTTGACCTTTTAGTTAGAAGTGAAGTACAATTAGGAAGATATTTTTCATCCAGCTCATGAAGTACCTGAATATTTGGGCCCTTTCTAAATACAGTGGGGAAGATTTACCTGTGTAGTATATCAAATTAATTAGAATGAGGTAGAATCTTGAAAAAGCCACCAGCCTCAAGGCAGCAAAGACCTTGGGAAGGAATCTGGGCTAGAGAGTTGTGGTAGAGTGGAAAGATAAGGAAGCATGAGGACAATGTTCCATGCAAATAAAAAACAATAGGTTGCCTCATTTTGCCCAATGAATCAGGAATACCAATCTTAATCTCAAACTTCTAAGACATCTGACCCCAGTCTAACTTTTCAACTTAATTCTCATTACTCTATCACAGGAAAAGAGGACTATGCATTTTTCTTGAGACATGATTTATCTGTATATTTCATCTGCTACTATTCTTTCTTTTATGTCCTTGCCTTCCCACCCTTATGCTCACCTTTTAAAATCCTTCCTAATCTTAAATGTTTCCTGTGCTATGAAATCTTCCTTGTCTCATGCAAACTGTATATAACCTTTAGTTCATATGGGTCCCCATAGCCTATTGTATTCCTTTCTTAACATTTATATTTTGCTTTACATTATCATGTAAAACATTATCCCCTAATTTCATTCTATATATTCTTTGCTTTCAGGGACTTATTATATCTTGCCTATCATAATTCCTGGAGTACTTAACAAGGGCTTTGTACGTATTTTGTGCTTTTTAGAACTGGGTAGTTACCAGGAAATAACTGAATAGATTTATTATAAAAAAGGCATAGTTAAGATATACTCTTGCAGTATAACTGTTCATATTTACCAAGTAATGCAATGTATATGTATGAATTTAACTTCATAAACTTAATCATTGTTTATAAGGGCTTTTAACAGCATTGTACACAGTGTCTGTATAACTGGTCTAGACTAGGGGTCAAGCATACTTTTTCTGTGAAGGACCAGATAGTAAATCCTTGTGGCTTCCAAATGGTCTCTATCATATATTCTTTGCTTGTTTTACAATAGGCCATGCCATATAGGGTCTACTGGTTGTAAATGCATACCTGTGATCTAGACAATGAGTACACTTATTATTCTTTGGTATTTGTTTCTTCTTTACCTCTGTTAGCATAAAAGTTTTTGTTTTTCTCACATTTCAGTTTGTTCCTTAGTGAACTATTTTTCACTGCCAGTACCTTCAAAACAATTAGTATCACAAAAATAGACAACCACATATTATATGCCTCTGATATGATACAGTTGGAAATATATAGAACCTATTTTGAGGTATTTCTTAAAGTCTTTATCTTTCAGATATACTGTAAGTATATACCTTTATTTTAGAGATACAGGATGAGACAAAAGTAAGTTTATGGTTTTAAGTATGCTAAACACAGTTTATTCTTGTATTATTTATTAATTATTATATTATTTTCCAGAAGAAGAACTGTAAACCTACTTTTGCCCCATCCTGTATATATTAAAATATTTACAAATGCCCTGGCTGGTGTTGCTCAGTAGTTGGAGAATCCCCAGTAACTGAAAGGTTGCAGGTTTGATTCCCGGTCAGGGCACATACCTAAGTTGCAGGTTCATCCCTATTAGTGTGTATGCATGCGACCTGGTGTCCAGGCATGGTCCAGATGCATATGATCCCTGGTCCCAGTGTGGGTCCCTGGTCTTACCAATTGATGGTTCTTTTGCATCCAAGTTTCTCTCTCTCCCTTTATTTCTCCCTCCCTCTCTCTCTAAAAAAGCAAATGAAAATATCTTCATGTGAGTATTAAAAAAATTCATAAATGAATGGATATTTTGTAAAAAAAAAAAAAGGGGGGGGTAGGCGGACACAAGGAGTAGGTGAGGGTATAAGTCAGGGGTTAGCAAACATGTTTTATAAAGGGCCAGGTGGTAAATATTTCACACTTTGCAGGCCATATAGTCTATATCACCATTAGTCAAGTCTACTGTTATTTCACTAAAGCAATCTTAAGCAGTATGTAAATAAATGAGCCTGACTGTGTATTAATAAAACTGTTCACAAAAACATGGCAGCCAGATTTGACCCATAGGTCTGATTCCTGGTCTGGGTGGAGTAAGATTGGGTATTTGTTGGTAACTGTTAAAGTCAGGTGATGGGCACAGTGGATTTATTGCAGTATCATCACTAATGTCATTTATGTTTGAAATATTCCATAATGAAAAGCTAAGCGAAGTTTCTTTAAAAGATAGGTTAATACAAAGAAAAGACTCATTTGTTTAAATTCACTCATAAATATTGTTTCATCTTTTCTGAAATAATCTCTTCCACTAGCTTCACTGCAGACTTCATTGCAACAATATGAGGAAAAAAACACCAAAGTCAATCAATTGCTTATGAAAACCAAGAAAGAACTGGCAGATTTAAAGCAAGCAGTATGTTAATTCTTCAGTTTCACATTCAATACTTATTTATAGTGTATTTATGAATAACTTCTTTTGACTTAACCAAGATTCTTATTCTGTAGGAAGCCGATCAATTAATGCTTCAAGCATCTTTAAAGGGTGAGCTGGAGGCATGCCAACAGCAAGTAGAATTCTATAAAGTAAGATTCTTTTTGCTTTTAAACATTTAGAGAAAATTTCCCATATAGAAGTAAGGTACCATTTAGGGATTTTTCTAAATATTATTTCATATATATGAGGTCTGTCCAGAAGGTATCAGCCATGTAATATGAAAAGTAGAGACATTCATTGAAGAAACTACAAGATACAGGAAACATTGTACCTAGGACAATGACAACTCAGTCCCCTTCAGAGTAGGCACCTTGGGACCTCACACAGTTCTCCCAGTTGCCGTCAGTTGCCCCATCATACTTTCCTGAATCTCATCAACTATCTGAAATCTCTTCCCTTTCAAAGGTGATTTTAGTTTTGGGAAAAGCCAGAAGTCACAGGATGTCACATCTTGGCTGTAGGGGGGCCAACTCATCTGAATGTTTGGATGTTTTGCCATAAAATTCTGCATGAGTGGGTGTGTTGTCGTGATAAAGCTGCAATCACCAGTTGCCCATAGCTGTGGCCTTCTGAGTCATCCAAGTAGTTTCCATGGAGGAATGTTTAAGCTTAATGCCAGTTTTGATGCAGATTCGTTGCTCTACTTGCTCAGTCATTTTGAATACCAAAGCCACACAGTACACAAGCTCAGTCAATACATTTACTGCCCCAACTTACTAGCTCAGTGAAGTCATCATTGTTCACACATGCACATTCCAGTCCACTCTCCATGGCTGCCAGGTTATATCAGTGTCACACAAACCATTCTCAATATATTAACAATGGCTGGACTTTTTCTGGACAGCCCTCATATGTATGTGATATATGTAAGTAATATATGAAATATGCATACATGTACATACTATATGTATAGATATATACATATGTATCAATCATGCACACAGTCGGTTCTTTGTAGATTTGGGTTTCACATCCTCAGATTCAACCAAGCACAGGTTGAAACAGTATTTTTGATCCACAGTTAGGAATCTGCAATGTGGATAATCTAAAATTAATCTAATCTAATAATCTAAATATCTAAATAATCTAATCTAATAATCTAATAATCTAAAATCTACAGTTAGGCAACTGTATAGATTGTTCTACACCATTTTACATAAGGATCTTGAGTATCCTTAGATTATTGTATCCACAGTGTTCTTGGAACCAGTCCATCACAGACACTGAGGGTCAAGTGTATGTTTTTTCCCTAAATATTCTTCCTCTTCAGGTGTTTAATTAGCCTTTGAACTGTATATAGCATGTAGTTTGAAACTTTTTCATGATAGATTTTTTTGATTGATATTGATTTAAGTGAAACTAATTTGTAGCCCTGGCTGGTGTGGCTCAGTGGCTGAGTGCAATCCTGTAAATCAAAGGGTCACTGAATCGACTACCAGTCTAGGGCACATGCCTGTGTTGCTGGCCAGGTTCTCAGTAGGGAACGTTAGGGGCAACCACACATTAATGTTTCCCTCTCTTTCCCTTCCCCTCTCTAAAAAATAAAATAAATAAAATCTTTAAAAAAAATAATTTATAAAGAAAAATGTTCTTTATTGTCTCAGTAGTAATGGATAATTTTGATATTTAATTATGTCCTTTAATTATTTGAGACTCAGGTCTCCAAATTCAAGTCTATGTTTAAGGAAAATTTGTTTTACTAATGGCGATCATATTTACCAGAACTTAATTGAAAGATTTTGCCTCTAGATTCAGCTGGCTGAGATAACATCTGAGAAACACAATGTTCATGAGCACCTGAAGACCTCTGCAGACCAGCATCAGCGTACATTGAGCGCGTACCAGCAGAAAGTGGCGGCCCTTCAGGAAGAGTGTCGTGCTGCCAAGGTTTGTTCTTCACACAGAAGCAGCATGCCACAGATATTATTATTAAATAGATAGCAGTTTACTTGAGGGCTATGGTCTTGCTTTTTAGTTTGCTGTTACTTAAGAATACTTGTTAGATGAATACCAGGTTCGGTTCATCTGACCTGAACACCAACTTGATCACCACCCTGTCACTTGGATAACTTTTTTGCTAAAAGGAAAGATGCGGGTACATGTTGTTTTTTATTATGACCTTGTTTTGCGATTTCAGTGTGTAAGGAAGTTACTGTTTTAAAGATTTTATTAGAGAAGTGTTATAGTTCTTCGTAAGAGCTAAATGATTATAAAATTATATTCTAGTAGAATGGCTATTGGGACCTACTTACCTACATAGAAAACAGAAAAATTACATTAGCTTTGTTAGAAGTGTAGCTCTTATCTAAGCAATCTTTGCAAAGGGTCATGGGAGTTTACAGGTCACATCAGCAAAGTGAGGGGTCTAGAATTTAATTTTCCCACTCTCTTTTGAAAACTTCAAGTAGCTTAATTTCTTTGAATCATATTTTCTTGTATTTATTTTTTTTAAAAAGGGCATATCGTATGTGAAAAGCTTCTTAAACTTCCTAAGACAAATAACTACCATTGTAAATTTTTTAAAATATTTTATTTCTTTATTTTTAGAGAGAGGGGAAGGGAAGGAGAAAGAGAGGGAGAGAAACATCAATGTGTGGTTGCCTCTCACGTGGCCCCCACTGGAGACCTGGCCAGCAACCCAGGCATCTGCCGACTGGGAATCGAACTGAGACCCTTTGGTTCACAGCCCGCGCTCAATCCATTGAGCTACACCAGTCAGGGCACCATTGTAAAATTTAAAGGTAGTGACCTGACTGGTGTGGCTTAGTGGGTCAGTGTTGTCCCACTAACCAAAAGGTTGCTGGTTTGATTCCCTGCCAGGGCACATGCCTAGGTAGTGGGCCAGGCTCCCAGTTGGGGGCCTGTGAGAAGGCAGTCAACTGATGTGTCTCTCACACATCAAAGTTTCTCTCCCTGTCTTTCTCCCTCCCTCCCCTCTCTCTAAAATAAATAAATATATATAAAAGTTATGGGTAGTAAATTAATCTACCAAGTGTCAACCCGTGGTCCCTGGTGGCAACTCGACACCAAAGGAATAAGGAATCCCCACTTTGGGGTACGGGTGAAGAAGGAAACTTTATGCAGTGCAAAACAGCTCAATTGTGATTCAGCACAGCTGTGAAAACAGCATGGCTGTGAGGCCAAGCAACACTGGCCCAATGCCTCTGCATTGCTAGACAGCTCTGCTCTACTCCTTGCTGGTTTGCTTTGGTCTGCACTGGTCTGTTTCAGTGAGGCATTTTCAGTGTTTCAGCTCAGCCAGGGAAATGCAGTCTTCAGTGGAAAGGAATAGTGTACTCAGCCAGAGGGGAGCTCACTTAAATAGAAAGAGTCTCTACCCCTGGTCCCTGATTGGTTCATTCTCATGCAAATCAGGACTCCAAAGCTTTGAGTTTGATTAGCCCAAAAGGCAGTGTTCCCATTGGTCAGATTAAGTCCCACTGAGTGGTCTGTGAAGAAGCTGATGGGGAGCTGTGCAGCTCCAATTGGATGGGGAGGGCCTCAATCCTACTGGTTGAAGTAGGATTCCGGGAAGTTCCTTCTAAAGGCTGGCTCAGCTGTCAGAAACACATTGCTAGCAGGCAGTTCAGTGCAGGCTTCTTCTCCCTGAACTGCTGTTTGTGTGAGAAATGTAGAAATGACTGCTAGGTGTCGTTTTTTAAATTTGAGCCCAGTTAGCCACGAGAAGCCCTTTTTAGTAGGTATCTTCTTTGTCAGGGCCCTCCCAGGAAATAAAACATGGTAGAAGCATATGTCCTGTCAGACAAAATTATATCATTCTAAATCTTTTTAAAAAGTGAAGGACCAAGCAAAGTTTTTAACCAGAGTTAATCAGGGGGCAAAAGAGTCAGTCATTTTCCTCATTTTCCAAAACAGATTTTCATCTTAATTCATTAATCACTGAAAGATGGTCCCACCGAGTCCCATGAATTGTAGATCATGTTACAATAAAAAATGCAATATAAAAGTTTTTTCTCTCTTAAATGTTATAGGTGGAACACGCTGCTATAACCTCTGAATTTGAGAGCTACAAAGTCCGAGTTCATAATGTTCTAAAACAAAAGAAAAATAAATCTGTGTCTCAGGCTGAAACTGAGGAAGCTAAACAAGAAAGGTAAAGTCTGAATTATAAGAAACATGCAGGGTTTTTCTCCCCAGGCCAAGTTCTTCACCACATAGGTTGAAAATCCTAATTTGGATTCTTTCGACTATGGAATTTTACATGTAATGACCAACAAGAACAGAGACTTTGGCTTCGCTGTGAAATCAGACAGCACCAAAGAAACATAACTATGAAGGGCACTGTTATAAACTCAAAAATATGTGTAAAATAAACACTGAAACCAGGATATAGTCTTTGAGATGTGAGCATAATACTTTCATCTTGTACTAGGATCTGGTCGTAGTGGAAATACAAAGATATATTATGATTAAGTTTTCTAACTTTTCTTCCTTTTTCTTTCTTTTTTTATTTTTCAAGTAAGTTGTCTCCATTTTCCCTTCACCACTACCCCTCACCCCAGCCATCCCAATTTCCCACCCTGGATCCTACTACTCCCCTTTGACTTTGTCCATGTGTCCTTTACACGTGTTCATTGACAACCCTTCCCCTTCTTCCCCCTATTATCCCCTCCCACCTTCCCTCTAGTTACTGTCAGTTCTTAACCTCAATCTTTCTAGTTACATTTTGCTTGCTAGTTTGTTTTGTTGATTAGGTTCCACTTATGGGGGAGAACATATGGTATTTGTCTTCAACGCCTGCCTTATTTCACTTACCATGATGTTCTCCAGATCCATCCAAGTTGTCAAAAAGGATAGAAGCTCCTTTTTTCTTTCTGCTGTGTAGTATTCTTTCATGTAAATATACCATAGTTTTCTGATCCACTCATTTACTGATGGACACTTAGGTTGCTTCCAGTACTTGACTATTGTAAATTATGCTGTTATGAACATTGGAGTTTGTTGGTTCTTTTGAATTGGTGTTTCAGGATTCTGAGGGAATAATGCCAGCAATGGAATTGTAGTTTAATTTTTAATTTTCTGAGGAAATTCCATACTGTTTTCCATAGTGGCTACAGCAGTCTGCATTTCCACCAACAGTGCACTAGGGTCCCCTTTTCTCTACAACCTTGCCAGCACTTGTTATTGATTTGTTTACGATGGCCATTCTGACCTGTGGTATCATTGTGGTTTTAATTTGCATTTCTCTGATGGCTAGTGATGCTGAGCATCCTTTCGTATGTCTCTGGGCCCACTTTATGTCCTCCATGGCAAAATGTCTGTTCAGGTCCTTTGCCCATTTTGTAATTGGGTTGTTTATCTTCCTTGAGTAAAATCCTGTGAGTTCTTTATATATTTTGGCAATCAAACCCTTGTCCAAGCTATCGTTGGAAAATATATTGTCCCATACAATTGGTGCTCTTTTCATTTTGCTGATGTTTTTCTTTAGCTGTGCAGAAGCTTTTCATTTTGATGAGTTCCCATTTGTTTATTCTTTTCTTTATGCCCCTTACTCTAGGAGAGAAGTCAGTGAAACTATTGCTGCATAAAATACCTGAGATTTTCCTGTCCATGTTCTCCTCTAGGACTTTTATGATGTCATGACTTATATTTAAGTCCTTTATTCATCTTGAATTTATTTTTGTGTATGTTGTAAATTGGTGGTCGAATTTCATTTTTTTTTTTGCATGTAGCTGTCCAGATCTCCCAACACCATTTGTTGAAGAGGCTATTTTTACTCCATTTTATGCTACTGCCCCCTTTGTCGAATATTAACTGACCCTAGAGACTTAAGTTTATTTCTGCGCTCTCTATTCTGTTCCACTGATCTATGTGTCTGTTCTTAGGCCAGTACCAGACCGTTTTGATTACAGAGGCCTGTAATACAGTTTGATATCAGGTATTGTGATTCCTCCTACTTTGTTCTTCCTTCTTAAAATTGCTGAGGCTATTTGGGGTCATTTATGGTTCCATATAAATTTTTGAAATGGTTATTATATATCTGTGAAATATGACATTGGTATTTTAATAGGGATTGCATTGAATCTATAAATTGCTTTTGGTAGTATGGAAATTTTGATGATGCTAATTCTTCCAATCCATGAATACGGTACATGCTTCCATTTATTTGTGTCTTCCTTAATTTCTTTCTTCAGTGTTGTATACTTTTCTGAGTATGGGCCTTTTACCTCCTTAGTACAGTTTATTCCTAAGTATTGTATTTTTGTTGCTGTAGCAAAATGGGATTTTTTCCCTAATTTCTGTTTCTGATATTTCATTGTTGTTGTACAAGAATGCCTTTGATTTCTGAATAGTGACTTTGTATCCTGTTGTTTTGCCAAATTCACTTACTAGGTCTAGTAGTTTTTTCGTGGAATCTATAGGATTTTCTATGTACACTATCATGTCATCTGCAAACAATGACAGTTTTGCTTCCTCCTTTCCAATTTGAATACCTTTATTTTTCTTTTTCTTGTCCGCTTGCTGTGGCTAGGATGTCCAATGCTATGTTGAATAGGAGTGGTGAATGCAGACATCCTTGTCTTCTTGCTGATTTTAGTGGGGAAGCTTTTAGTTTTTGCCCTTTGAGTATGATGTTGACTGTATGTCTCTTGTATGTGACCTTCATTATATTGAGGAATGCTCCCTCTAATCCTACTTTGTTGAGTGTTTTTATCATAAATGGGTGCTGTACCTTATCAAATGTTTTTTCCACATCTATTGATATGATCATGTGATTTTTTCTTTAATAATACATGTGATGTATAACATTTATTGATTTGCCAATATTATATCATCCTTGTATCCCTGGGATGAATCCCACTTGATCATGGTGTATAATTTTTTTAATGTATTGCTGGATGCAGTTTGCCCATATTTTGTTGAGGATTTTAGCATCTTATGTTCATCAGCAATATTGGCCTGTAGTTTTCTTTCTTTATTGTGTCTTTATCTGGTTTTAGGATTAGGATGATACTGGCATCATAAAAAGAGTTTGGGAGTCTTCCCTCCTCTTGAATTTTTTAGAATAGTCTGTGAAGTATAGGGGTTAGCTTTTCCCTAAATGTTTTGTGAAATTCTCCTATGAAACAGTCCAGTCCACAGCTTTTGTGTGCTGGAAGTTTTTTTGATTACTGCTTCAATTTCATCAGCTGTTATTGGTCACTTCAGGCTCTCTGCATCGTCTTCATTCAGTTTTGGAAGGTTATATTTTTCTGGAAATTTGTCCATTTCACCCAGGTTGTCAAATTTCTTGGCATATATTTCTTAGTAGTAATTTCTTACAATCCTTTGTATTTCTATGGTATCTGTTGTAATCTCCCCTATTTTATTTCTGGTTTTGTTTATTTCTGTCCTCTCTCTATTTTTCTTGCTGAGTCTGCTTAAAGGCTTGTCCATTTTATTTATCTTTTCAAAGAACCAGCTGCTGGATTTATTGATCCTCAGAATTGTTCTTTAGTCTCTCTATCCTTTAATTCTGCTCTGATCTTGGTTATTTCCTTCCTTGTACTCGCTCTGGGCTCTCTTTGTTGTTGTTCCTCCAGTTTTTTTAGATGTGGGATTAGGTCGTTTACTTGAAATGTTTCTAAATTTTTTAGGTAGGCCTGTATTGCTATGAACTTCCCTCTCAGGACTGCATATGCTGTGTCCCATAGGTTTTGGGTTGGTGTGAGTTCATTTTCATTTGTTTCCAGAAACTTTCTGATTTCTTCCTTGATCTCACACTTGACCCATTCATTGTTTAATAACATGCTATTCAATATCCACAGATTTGAATGTTTTTGAATTTTTTCCTTGAGATTATTTTCTAATTTCAAGCCCTTGTGGTCTGAGAAGATAGTTTATATGATTTTAATTTTCTTAAATCTGTGGAGGCTTGTTTTGTGTCTTGTCATGCGGTCTGTCTTCGACAATGTTCCATGTATATTTGAAAAGAATGTGTACTTTCCTTCTTTGGGATGAAAGGCTCTCTATATATATCGGTTAAGTCCATTAGATCTGGGGCATTGTTCAGTTGTTTGGTTTGGAAGATCTAGCCATTGTTGACAGTGGGGTGTTAAAATTCCCTAGTATGAGTATGTGTTGCTGTCAATATCTTTCTTGAAGTCCTCCAAGATTTTCTTTATATATTTGGGTGCTTCTATGTTGGGTGCATATATGTTTACAATGCTTATGTCTTCTTGATGGATTTTTCCCGTTAGTATTATGAAGTGTTCTTCTCTGTGTCTTTTTATGGCTTTTGTTTTGGAATCTATTTTCTCTGATATAATTACTGCTACCTCAGAGTTTCTTTCCTGTTTGTTTGCTTGGAATTTTTTTTTCTAACCCTTTACTTTCAGTCTGTGTAGGTCTTTTGTTCTGAGGTGCATCTCTTTTAGGCAGGGTATGTGTGGGTCATGTTTTCATATTCATTGAGCTACTCTTTGTCTTTTGATTGAATATTTAATACATTTACATTTAAGTTTATTGTTGATACGTACTTATTCATTGCCATTTTACTCCCTTTGTACCTGTGTTCCTCTCTCTCTCTCATTCTTTTTCTTTCTTTTTTAAAGCTGTCCCTTTAGCATGTCTTGCAGTGCTGGTTTGGTGGAAGTGTATTCTTTGAGGTTCCTTTTTTCTGGGAAACCTCTTATTTTACTTTCCATTTTAATGACAGCCTTGCTGGGTAGAGTAGTCTTGGTTGCAGTCCTTTGCTTTTCATTACTTGGAATATTTCTTTCCAGTCCCTTGTGTCTTGCAGTGTTTCCATTGAGAAGTCAGCTGGTAGCCTTATGTTACTTTCTGTTTCTCCCTTGCTGCCTTTAAGACCATGTCTTTGTCTTGGAATTTTGACATTTTAATTATGATGTGTCTTAGAATGGGCCTTTTTGGGTTCCTCTTGATTGGGACCCTCTGTACTTCCTGCATTTGTGTGACTTTTTCTCTCATCAAATTAGGGAAGTTTTCCATCATTACTTTTTCAAACAGGTTTTCTATCCTTTGCTCTTCTGCTTCTTCTTTTGGTATCCCTATTATACAGATATTATTACGTTTCATGTTGTCCTGCAGTTCCCTTAACACTTCTTCATTCTTTTTTAGTCCTTTTTCCTTTTCTTGCTCTTTCTGGGAATTTTTCCTCTACCTTGTCCTCCAGCTTTCTAATTCGATCCTCTGCTTTATCTAGCCTGCTTTTGATTCCTTCTACTGTGTTCTTCAATTCAGACATAGATGAATGAATCTTCATTTCCTCTTGGCCCTTGTCGATAGTTTCTATTTCATTTTTCCTATTGATACTATTTGCAGTAATTTCCTCGTATTTCCTTGTAGTTTTTGATAATTCTCAGAGTGCTCATTGAGCTTCCTTATACCCATTGTTTTGAACTCACTATCTGGTAGTTGAGTTGCCTTTATTTCATTTAGCATTCTTTTTGAGGCTTCCTTCTTTCCTTTTTTGGGGGATTGCTTCTTTGTGTTCCCATTGTTTGTGAGACTCTTCTGGTTTGCCTCTGCTTCTTACATTGTTCTGTTTTGATTCCCTGAGTTTGTGGTGTGAAATTCTATGGTAGGAGGCCTGTGAGATTCAGTGGTGCAGTCTCCTTGACCTCTTGAACTTGATACTCTTGGGATGCCCTTTATGCTGTTTATGTTGGCTCTCTGGATGTAATTGGGTTTTGATTGTTGTTAGGTTGTTGTATGGTAGGTCCTTTACTTCAGCTGGTTGACTGAAGGTAACTCTGCCTACCATATCTTGTATGCTGTTGTGCAAGTGTTGCCAGAAGAAAACCACAAAGCCCAGGGAATAAACCTACATCTGCAGAAATATCTCCCACCCTCCTACAATCCCATAATCAATGCAAATGAACCAGTATTAATAAGGGTGTAAAGAGATCAAGACTATTATATGGAAAGAGGGAAATAAACTATAGTATAAATTCTAGTGACTTTAATGTTCACAGACTTGCTGGACAAGAAATAAATGTTAGAAAACTATGCAGGATAGAAAATATCGCTGATCATGGAGAAGACCACAGTGGATTTTATCTAGGTAGCCTCTAGTATTTACTATTATTTTTTCTTTCTTGATCTGCCTCCGGTGATGTCAGATTTTAGCCTGTCTGACCTTAGGCAGCCTGCTTCAATACTGCCGATGATCTACTGTCTGTGGCTGTTTACTTTGTTAATCTAGTCACTCTGCACTCAGCAATGAGGCTTAAGCCCCATAGGATAGGGCAGTATCCTTCCTGGGGTTGGGCTATTGTTTCCCCTCGGGCTACAGCTGCACTAAGGGGAGTGATCTGCCTGAATAGGATGGCTGCTGCTGTAGGGGTAGTGACTCAGCACCAGTATCCCGGCAGCCACTCTCTCAGTTCTTTCCCTGAAGCCTCCATCCCCAGTCTCTCCTCAAGCGTCTCTAGTCCACATTGCCCCGCCTTTGCCAGGGATTTACTGTCTGTGGCTATATTCTTCAGTTGTTAGTCTACTCACTCTGCACTCAGTAGTCAGGCTTAAGTAGCACAGAGCTGGGTCAGAGTCTCTTGAGGGTGGTTAGGGTTATTGTTTCTCCTCAGGCTGCTGCTGCTCTGAGGGGTGTGGTCTGCCTGAGCACAAGGGCTGCTGCCCTTTGGGGGATGACTCAGCACCAGGTTCCCCGAAGCTACTCTTTCAGCTCTCTCCCCAGAGCTTCTGTCTCCAGTGTCTCCTCAGGTATCTCTAGCCTACTCTGCCCCAACCTGTGTTGGAGCCTCAGATATGTGACTACAAATGAAAATTTGTGTGCTGGCCCTTTAAGTGGCTCTTTGCATCTCCAGCCATCCATCTCTGGCAGGGACCAACCCTGCCACTTTTCACTGCTAGTTATTATCTGTGTACTTTTTGGGCTCTGGTGTTCTAGGCTGGTGATCCCAGCTTAGGGTTTAGACCCTCTTCTTAGGGGGACCCAACTGGCCGCTTAATCATCCCTGTGGTGCTGCTGCCTGTGGGCTCCTGGCCAGCCCTCTTGAGTCTCTGCCATACTCCTTACCAAACAGGCTGTGCTGAAGCTGATTCTTCTGCCTTTCCAAGGTTGTAAGGCTTGTCTCTCACTAGTGTTCAGTTGTTTGTTCTGGGTGATTTCTCCACAATTTAGTTGTAATTCCAGATTCATCCTGGGAGGAGGTTGATGTTGTTTCCATTCACTCCTCCACCATCTTGCCTCTCCAGGTTTTCTAATTTTTTAAATTTAGAAGCAGAAGAATAAAAATGGTTCCATGATGTACTTAATCACCATTAATTATACTGAATATAGTTTTCTTAACATTTTGCTTATTTATAAAAGTTTTTAAAAAGTACCAAATTTGTGTCTGGAATTAATTTTTTTAAAGTTTATGAACATCTCAATTACTATTTTAACAGGGTGTTGTTTGATGTTTCTTAAAACTACCATACAAATTACATTTGTTATTTTAAAATGTACTAGGAATAAAAGATAGGTAAGGCATTCTACAACATGTGTTTTTTGTTCTTAAAAGTAGAAGTTCAGTGTTAATCTGGCTCTTACTGTTCTAAGTAGGACTATATATCAGTATTTGTATGTTTATGCTTGTATTAATTTTTGTTTGGCTGTCTATTAAATAAGGAACTGTAAGACAAAATGATGAGATATTTTCTCCAATAGCTCATCTTAAAGCTGAAACTGAATATTGACAAAATATAAAAATATCACCGTTTGTAAGACTTAGACTTTTTAATTGTGCCAGAATTTGGGTTCAAATTATTTTAATGTAAATGTTTTATTTTCTTCCTACTTTCTTATACATTACTAAAAAGGAAAAAAACTAATAGTTTATTGTGCCCTGACCAGCATGGCTCAGTTGGTTGGGCGTCATCCCATGAATCGAAGGGTTGCCAATTAAATTGCTGGTCAGGGCCCGTGCCTACATTGTGGGTTCTGTCCCCAGTTGAGGTCCAAACAAGAGGTAGCTGATTGATGCTTCTCTCTCACATCAATGTTTCTCTCCCTTTCTCTCTCTAAAAATGTAAAGAAAAATAAAATCTATTGAAAAAAGAAATAAAACTATTAGTATATTGTACTAGTTGTTGCAGAACTACTGGTTGGAATTCAAGACCTACCTTCAAAGTCCACAATCTCCAGGAACTTTCTTTCTCCAAAGGACTTTTTTTATATGTTTTTCTCCAGGGACTTGTTTTACTATAACTTAGTCTAACCTACCATTCTCTTAATGGTGAGCATACAAGTGTATTTTTCTTTTTAAATTAATGGCATAGTCTTACAGCATAAAATAGGTTATTTTGATACCTTTTCATGGTCTACAATATTTGAATATGAAATTTATAAGTTAAAAGACTTCTTGTGAATCTGTATTATCTGAGATTTTTTTAAATCTGTAGTCTTTTGTATTTAATCCTAGACTCTGAATTCTTCTGATTATTATATTTCCTTTAGAATCATACATAATAATAGGAGTATGACATCAAAAGATTAAAAGTAAAATTTATTTGAAAACTCAAAATCATCTTCACCTCTTTCAGAAAAATTTTTTTTGTTTATTTCTGTTTTTAGAGAACACCTGGAAATGCTGGTTGACCAACTAAAAATCAAATTACAAGATACCCAAAATAATTTACAGATCAATGTGTCTGAACTTCAAGCATTACAGTCTGAACACCATACTCTGCTAGAAAGACACAACAAGATGCTACAGGAAACCGTGTCCAAAGAGGCAGCACTCCGGGAAAAGTACGGTAGCTAATAGCTATAACAGTGTTTGTGCCAGTATTTGGAACTCCTAATGTGTTGCTTCTTGGGATAAATACAAATTGAAAATAAGAAATAGATATTTCTGAAGACTTGGTAACTGTGTTTTCTGCCTTAAAACTGCCCTTTGATTATTTTGGTACGTAGTTTTTTTAAGACAGAGTACTCATCCAATACTCTCGTCTTTCCTATGGCCTTCATGGCCAGAGTCTTTCTTTAAAAAAATACCTACTTTCCTAAGAAGGTGTCAGATTAGAAGCATTTTTTTTCATTCTCTCTAAAGGAAAGCATGCAAACAACTGCTAACAATGAAAAGAATACACGACTCAACTTTGAAGCTCTGTCTTTAACTTGTTACACTTTTGTTCATTAGTACCTTATAAATAGACATTAGGGGTATTGGCACAATAAATAGATTATTGTGAACAGGAACTTTGAATTCCTGTCATAAGTTGTATGATGATATTAGTTGTATCTTAGATTGAGGAAAAGAATTATTTATTGAACATCTTTCATTGAGGATGTTAGCATACTTTACATATCTCTTGTGTATTTATAATACATGCCCAATCTTGTGCTAATCTTAAAAGTGAAAGCACTTGATTTTCTTGCCTTTTAAATCTTTCAACAGTGTGATTTATATATGTTAATTTCATAAATCAAAAGTTTCAGTGAAGGTCTACCAATTTTCTAGTTTTCACCAGGGTTTACCATGAGATAAGCATATAATAAGGATGCAAACTTGATGTTTATGTCAGAAATTTCCAACACTTATTCTTTACTCTAGAAAATTTATTACAAACTATACTGCTAATACAAATAAAATGCAAGTGATGCTTCTGAAATAATTTAGTCATTCCATAAATATTTATTGATCACCTACTATTTGCCAGTCACTCTTCTAAGTGCTGGTCAGTGTTCATAGCATTTTGAGATATTTATATGGGTCTTCCTCTAAATATTAAAAGCTAATGATATTGTTGCCCTCTGTGCCCTATTACCTTTTTTTTAGCTTTCAAATTTTTTAAATATATTTTATTGATTATGCTATTACAGTTGTCCCATTTTCCCCCTTCATTCCCCTCTGCCCTGCACACCCCCTCCCACCCGCATTCCCCCCCTTTAGTTCATGCCCATGGGTTGTACATATAAGTTCTTTCGCTTCCACATTTCTTATACTATTCTTAACCTCTCCCTGTCTATTTTCTACATACCATTTATGCCACTTATTCTCTGAACCTTTTCCCCCTCTCCCTCCCCCTCCCTGCTGATAACCCTCCATGTGATCTCCATTTCTGTGATTCTGCTCCTATTCTAGTTGTTTGCTTAGTTTGTTTATGTTGTTGTTCTTTTTAGGTTCAGTTGTTAATAGCTGTGAGTTTGCTGTCATTTTACTGTTCATATTATTTGTCTTCTTTTTCTTAGATACGTCCCTATAACATTTCATATAATAAGGGCTTGGTGATGATGAACTCCTTTAACTTGACCTTATCTGGGAAGCACTTTGTCTGCCCTTCTACTTGAAATGTTAGCTTTGCTGGACAGAGTAATCTTGGATGTAGGTCCTTGCCTTTCCTGACTTCAAATACTTCTTTGCAACCCCTTTTTGCCTGCAAGGTTTCTTTTGAGAAATCAGCTGACAGTCTTACGGGCACTCCTTTGTAGGTAACTGTCTCCTTTTTTCTTGGTGCTTTTAAGATTCTCTTCTTCATTTTAATCTTGGCTAATGTAATTATGATGTGCCTTGGTGTGTTCCTCCTTGGGTCCACCTTCTTTGGGACTCTCTGAGCTTCCTGGACATCCTGGAAGTCTGCCAGATTAGGGAAGTTCTTCTTCATTATTTGTTCAAATAAGTTTTCAACTTCTTGTTCTTCCTGTTCTCCTTCTGGCACCCCTATGACTCGGAGGTTGGAACATTTAAAGATGTCCTGGAGGTTCCTAAGCCTCTCCTCATTTTTTTTGAATTCTTGTTTCTTCATTCTGTTCTGGTTGAATGTTTCTTTCTTCCTTCTGGTCCAAACCACTGATTTGAGTCCTGGTTTCCTTCCCGTCACTGTTGGTTCCCTGTACATTTTCCTTTATTTCATTTAGCATAGCCTTCATTTTTTCATCTAATTTGCGACCATACTCAACAAATTCTGTGAGCATCCTAATTAACAGTGTTTTGAACTGTGCATCTGATAGGTTGGCTCTCTCTTTGTAGCTTAGTTGTATTTTTTATGGAGCTTTGATGTGTTCTTTCATTTGGGCCATTTTTTTTTGTCTGGGTGCACCTGTTGCATATTAAGGGGCGGAGGGGGGGCAACCCACATTGCTGTGTTGTGACACTGTTTGTCAAGGAGGGGTTCAAGAGGGGACAGTGCCACTTGTTCTACTCTCTGCCAGTTTTCAGTCACTTCCCCTGCTACCCATAATCAAACTGGGCCCTTCTGGTGCTGACTCCCAGTTGGTTGGGCTTGTGTACGATCTAGGACCCCAAGGGTCTCTCCAACGAACTCTCCTGTGAGGCTGGGAGTTCCTCCCACTGCCACCTCAACCCCCACAGGTGTTTTCAGTCAGAGGTTTGAGGCTTTATTTCCCTGTGCTGGACCCCTGTCTCTCTCCCCAGTTGTTCCTCCCAGTTTATCTGCATGCAAATGTGGGACCACCCAGTCCACAGTCTACCCCCTCACCGGGTCCACTAGCTGCCACCCTGCCATGTGTCCTCTCCACCTGGCTGCCCATCTCTTTCCCTCCTTCTGGTCTGGATGAACGTTTCTTCCTTAACTCCTTGGTTGTTGGACTTCCACAGAGTTCAATTTTTCTGTCAGGTCTGGTTGTTTTTTGTTTTTAAATTTGTTGTTGGCCTTTCTTTGGTTGTGTGAGGGAGGTACAAGTGTGTCTACCTACACCTTCATCTTGGCTGGAAGTCTTGTTTTTGTTTTTAAATTTGTTGTTGTCCTTCTTTTGGTTGTTCGAGGAGGCACAGTGTGTTTACCAATGCCTCCATCTTGGCTGGAACTATTATTCTCTTTTTAAAACATTTTAATATTCATACTTTCCCTGTATGACATTTTTTAAATTGCTGCAGAGGAATAAATAAGGTGACTATCTAATACCTGCATTGCCCAGAGGACCCAGCTAATGTAAACACCCCAGTAACAGCTGAGACAGAACAGTGAACTTTCATCAGCATAGTTGTTCTAGTGCCAGGTGGGTTTTAAGCTTCTAGCTCTCTCAAATTGGTAAATTCAAAAATGTCATTGATATCATCTGAAAACAAGAAACATTACCTTAGCTCTAAAATGTAGCTTTTATCTTCCTTAGAAAATTGTTATAATAATTAATGGTTCTTCCTTTACTTCCTTGGTAAATATTAAACAAAATGCTTAAAGAAAAAAATGCAGGTTTGAGGGGCAGTGTTTATACTTGCATTCACTAAACTCATTAATCAATATGAATTTGGCAATTACAATACCTTTTCTGAAGCATGATGTTTTTATTGCATATGTCTCCCTTTAAACACTAAATGTTGTTTTAAAACCTTATGTGATGTGCATATCTGTAGCCCATACAAAAGAGATCTTGGAAAGCTACATGCTAAACCATTAATGATGTTTATACCTGGAGTTGGGGTTTTACACTGCAGGGGTAGGGAGGAGTAGATAAAAGAGGGCTTCAGCTGTTTTCTATAATTGCTTCTATATTGTTTGATTTCTTTTTATGATAGTGTACCTGTGGATCCCTTGTAAAAAAAAAAAAAGTTTTGTTTTACCGAAGCTAAACATACAGAACATCAACAGTACAACTGAGCCATTAAAAATAGTAGTTTCCAAGCTGACTACATAAAAATCACATGGAAAACTGCTAAAAGTAGGCAATTTCTAGCACCACCTTTGGAGATCCTGGTTCAATGGCTCAAGGATGAGAACTAGATGTCTGTATTTTTAATAGGGTACCCAGTGGTTCTGAAGTACAGTGAAATTTAGAAACAAGTATAGTAAGGTAAGTCTTTGTTTCAGAGTGACATGTTAATTGGCTCAAAAGGAGATACTTGCCATTAAGTCTTTCTTTATGAATCAAAAGCTAGTGTCCTTTTTTGTGTGTTTTCAGAGTAATAGAGAAAAGATATATTAATCCTGTATTTATATGAGCTATTACATAAGTAACCAAATGTGCACTAATTAAAAGTATAGTTTTTTCTGCCATTTTCTGACAACCTATGAAGGATGTTTCTCATCTGAACCATACAAGATAGTTTCTCAACCAAGTTTTTTCACCTGAACTATGGAACACAGAATAGGATTTGAACAAGATGACAGCCAGTATCATTTCTCCCCAGGTTGTTACACAACTAGTCCCATATGGATGCATAGGAGAGAAGTTAATTCATATGTTCAATGGATATCTCAGGGCTAAATCTCTTGCAGGACCCAGATGAAAAGGCTGAGTCAGCATCTTAAGTCCAAAGATCTCATATGAATTAAGTTCTTCTCACCATTCAGGTTATGCTCAATGCAATCAGAGAACATGATGATGAAGTCTGAACATGTACAGACTGTGGGTCACCTGACATCCCAGAATGAGGTCCTTCACAACAGCTTCCGAGATCAAGTGAGACATTTGCAGGAAGAGCACAGAAAGACAGTGGAAACTCTGCAGCAGCAGCTCTCCAAGGTGGAGGCTCAGCTTTTACAGCTTAAGAGTGAACCGACCACAAAAAGTATGTATGTACCCATGGAAACAAGAGTTCATGTTATCATGTATTTATGTCACTCAAATATCATCTTCAAAAATTCCTAAGCAAATAGAAAATTTACTAGGTGACAGCCAATGTTAATTCTGTGATTAATACACTTTGGATTTGCTCACTGAGAAGATATCTGAACCATTGGCACCCTTCTAGATTGTACTTACACTTAGCTTATGTAACCTGATAATACTGAATTTCATGTATTTGTCAGCGTCCATGTACTAGAGTATTTCCTTTCTCTGACTCAAACATAATGTGTCAGTCTTATGACTTGTGTCCAAATTCCAGTATTCATTGGATCTGTTTGGGGTTCTTCATTGTTATTCATCAAAATATATCTATTTTTAAGTTAGAAATATTAGACAGCAAAAGGCTTGGAAACACTCAAGCAGCACTGAACTTGTAGGATTGCTTGGCCAGTGCCAAGGGAATTCTTCCCTTTCAAATTTCTGATTAGATGTAGTTTTAGTTCAACCACACCCAGATCATCCATTTTGCTTTCTGGAAGAGATGGGAATATATCAGCCAAGATGAGGCTACATTTTATTGTTAAGTATCAGGTTTATTTTTTTCCTTTTTAAATTTATTGGGGTGACACTGGTTAACAAAATTATACAGGTTTTAGGTGCACGGTTCCACAACATATGAACTGTACACTGTATTGTTTGTTCACTGTATTGTTTGTTCACTACTGCAAGTGAAGTCTCCGTCTATCACCACTTACCTCCCCTATACCTTTCTTTACCTTCCCACAACTCACTATCCCTCTCCGCCTGGCACTCATGATGCTGTTGTCTGTGTCCACGAGTTTGTTCTTTTTTATTTTTCTTTTTTGCTCAATCCCTACATCCCCTCAACCCAGTCTCCAACCTCCTCCCCCAAACAGCTACCGGCCTGTTCTCCATCTATGAATTGGTTTCTGTTTTGCTTGTTAGTTCATTTTGTTCATTAGATTCCACATATGAGTGATACTTATCTTTCTTTGACTGGCTAATGTCACTCAGCATAATACTCTCCAGATCCAGCCATGTTGTTGCAAAAGGTAAGATTTCATTCTTTCTTACGGCCAAGTAGTATTCCATTGTGTAAATAAATGTTCCATAGCTGCTTTATCCACTCATCTACTGATGGACACTTGGGCTACTTCCAAATCTTAGCTATTGTAAATAACACCTCAATGAACATAGGGATATATACAGTCTTTTGAATTCGTGTTTCAGGTTTCTTTGGATAAGTTCTCAGTAGTAGAATCGCTGGGTCATAAGGCAGTTCCATTTTTAATTTTTTGAGGTAACTCCATACTGTTTTCTACAGTGGCTGTACCATTCTGCTTTCCCACCAAAAGTGCAATAGGGTTCCTTTTTCTCCACATTCTTGCCAACAATTATTGTCTGTTGATTTATTGTTGATAGGCATTCCAGCAGGTATGAGGTGATATCTCACTGTGGTTTTAATTTGCATTTCTCTGATGATTAATGACTTTAAGCATCTTTTCATATGTCTGTGACCATCTGTCTTCTTGGGGGAAGTGTCTATTTATATCATTTGCCCATTTTTAATTGGATTATTTTATTGTTGTTAGATTGTATAAGTTCTTTATAATTTTGGATGTTAACCCCTTATGAGGTGTATCATTGGCAAATATGTTCCCCCATTCAGTGGATTGTCTTCATTGCGTTGATGGTTTCTTTACCTGTGCAAAAACATTTTATTTGATGTAGTCTCATTTGTTTAGTTTTTTGTTTGTTTCTTTTGCCTGAGGAGATAAAAAAAAATATTGCTGTGAGAAATGTTTGAGATTTTACTGCCTTTGTTTTCTTCCAGGATTTTTATGGTTTGAGTCTTACATTTAAGTATTTTATGCATTTTGAGTTTATTCTTGTGTATGCTATAAGAAGGTGGTCTAGTTTCTTTTTTTTACACGTATCTGTCCAGTTTTCTCAACACTATTTATTTAATAGACTATCTTTACTCCATTGTATGTTTTTGTCTCCTTTGTCAAATGTTAATTGACTATAAAGTTGTGGGTTTATTTCTGGGCTTTCTATTCTACTCCATTGATTATATGGCTGTTTTTATGCCAGTACCATTCTGTTTGATTTCTATGACCTTGTAGTATAGTTTAATATCAGGTAGCATGATTCCTCCAACATTGTTCTTCTTTCTCAAGCTTGCTGTGGCTATTTGGGGTCTTTTGTGGTTCCATATAAATTTTTGAAATATTCTAGTTCTGTGAAATAGGCCATTGGCATCTAAATAGTAATTGCATTGAATCTATAGATTGCCTTGGATAGTATGGATGTTTTAATGGCATTAATTCTTCCTCTCCATAAACAGGGTATATACTTCCACTTACTTATATCTTCCTCAGTTATTCTTCAGTGTCTTATAATTATCTGAGTACAAGTCTTTACATCCTTGGTTAAATTTATTCCTGGTTATTTAATTCTTTTTGAAACACTTGTGAATGGGATTGTCTTCTTAGTGTCCCTTTCTGATATTTCATTATTGGTGTATAAAAACGCACTGATTTCTGTATATTAATTTTGTATCCTGCTACTTAACTGAATTTATTTATCAGTCTAGTAGTTTTTTGGTGGGATCTTTAGTGTTCTCTATACACAGTATCATGTCATCTGCAAATAATGACAGTTTTACTTCTTCCTTTCCTATTGGGATGCCTTCTATTTCTTCACCTTATCTGATTGCTATGGTTAGGATTTCCAGTACTACATTGAATAAGATAGATGAAAGCAGATACCCCTATCTTGTTCCTGATTTTAAGAGAAATGCTTGTAGTTTTTGTCCATTGGGCATGATGTAGACTCTGAGTTTGACATATATGACCTGTATTATGTTGAGATATGTTCCCTCTGTTCCCACTTTCCTAAGAGTTTTTATCATAAATGGGTGCTGGATGTTATCAGATTTTTTTCTGATAAAATTTTTCTGGACCTGTTGATATAATCATGTGGTTTTATCCTCATTTTGTTTATATGGTAAATCATGTTTATTGATTTGCAGATATTGTACCAACCTTGCATCCCCAGAGTAAATCCCTAAGTATCAGCTATATACTTAATACTGTTTCCTATGGAAAAATGTCACCAGGACACTGGCAGTAATAAATCACTTGTCAGGGTCAGAAACCAGCTTCAAGAAAAGTTAACGTATGCCATGAATCAACACAGGTAGTAATCAGCCAGAGAAACACGGGTTGCAAAAGAGACTGTAATCTAGGAATCAGCAGTAGAATAAACAGTTAGCAAATATCAGAAACCCAGAAAAATACGTCAACAAATGTAGCTAGAGGGCTAATGTTTGAAAGGAAATGGGAGGCAGCTTCATGGAAGTTAAAGACCTGGGTTAGAATTCTGGCCCCTAAACTAGATGTGAGACCCAGGACAAAGTCATTTAATTTCTCTCAATGTCAGGTTTCTTGGGGTTAATAAAGTAATGTCTAGAAGTGTCTTACCAACCATATATTTCTATGCAAGTGTTCATTGCCAACAAGCAGGAAAGCCTTGCTCATGAATTATGACTGATTCGTTCCCTGCCCTGAATTCTAGGTTCTTCTTGCCTGAACACTGGAGATGTGAGCAGATAATGGTAGGAACCAGTAGAGGTGAATGTTTGAAAGAAGTGATCAACAAAAACATCTGAGGAACAGACTTTAGCAAATGTATTGGGTTAGAAAGCGCAGCTATATGAAATACCTAATCCTCAAAAATAGCTAAAATCTAGTTTTAGAATTTCTTCCAATTGGAATTCTTTATATTGTGAACTTTGTGTTATCTAATAGTTTAGATTATCCAGCTAGTACAGTTAATTTGTAGCTTCTGCTGAAATGATATCAGTGGTTAAAAATTCAGTCACCAAATTTTTGGGACCATTTTAGAAATTCGTTTTTATACACCATTTACTTTTTTTTCCTATTCAAATTCCTTACCATATCATTTGACCTCATTAGGATCATTTTAATTTTATTGTGTATCTCTGTTAATGCTAAATTTATCAATTTCAAACACTCACTTCCCCTTTTAAAAAAAACTATAGGCCCAACTTCTTCCCACCAACCTGTGAAGAACCTTCGAGAAAAGAGAAACACAGACCTGCCTCTTCTGGACATGCATTGTGTAACCCGGGAGGAGGGAGAAGGAATGGAGACAACTGATACAGAGTCTGTATCTTCTGCTGGCACTCAGATACAATCTTTAGAGCAGCTTCTTAATTCTTCTGAAACTAAACTTGGTATGTTTCTCTGTTTAAGTATGTTTTCCTGTTTAATTCTGTTCTGTCTTATTAATATTACTCTAAGTTATAAATACTGTTTTGATCTATTCCAGTAAAATTTCTTTCAGTATTCTACCCCTTTTCAAATGGAAAAGTTTACTGCAGGATGAAAGAATTCAAAAAGTGTATTTGTTTTATTTCATTTTTATTTTTGATGTTAGAGAGGTGGGGAAAGGAGAAGGAGGGAGAGGGAGAGAAATATCAGTGTAAGAGAGAAATATTGATTGGCTGCCTTCCGTGTGCACCCCAGCTGGGGACCAGACCTGCAACCGAGGCATGTGCCTTGACCAGGAATCAAACTTTCAACCTTTCAGTTTGCAAGATGACACCCAACCAACCAAGCATCTCCCCACCCCCAAAATTTTTTTCAGTTAAAATTAGTTCAGCCATTAGCTTGAACCAGAAACAGATGGTTGGAAATTCTATAGTGGTATTAGAAAGTATGATAAATATTCTCTCACCATTCCAAGAAGCAATTTTATTCCTCTCAATGAAGTAGTAGTACTAAATTTGCATTCTTAAATAATAATGAAGTTTTGGTATATTTTATTCTTACAATGAATACTAATGTTCATAATTCAGGGGGAAGTTTCAGGATCTGGAGTAGTAAAGACTGTTTGTATACACAGTCATTGATTATGATGTGGATGGAAACTGCAATTATAGTTCCTTCAAATGAAGTTAATAGTGGTGAGATGGAGTCATCACTGTAGAGTGGCAACAGAACCAGAATTAGACTTGGCTTTGTGATTTTGCCAAAATTAATAGTTGACTCTGAGCTTTTTTTGTCATCTGTAAAATGTGAATAATAATGCCTACTCCACCTCATATAAAATTCTTATGAGTCCATGATATAAGTGATCAGTAAATGTTAATACTTCATTTATAAGTAAAATGACACAAACTCTTGGAACATTAATAGAGGAGGACAACTGCTAAAATTAATAAAACAATTTATAAACAGAAGCCTAACAAATTGCAGAATGGGGCTCATAGGTATATTCAGTTAGATTGTATACTTTACAACAGAAATTGCCCTATTTGTGTTATATTCAACATGAAACTTTTTAATTGTGTTATGTTGACCAGAGGGATGGCAAAGAGAGTGGACCTACTAAGATATTTTTCTTATTTAGAATCTTCATCAGTAGTCTGATTTTGAAAATTAATTATTGGAACATTTATTTTGTAGAGCCTCCTTTGTGGCATGCTGACTTTACCAAAGAAGAATTGATGCAAAAGCTCAGTTCCACCACAAAAAGTGCTAACCACTTAAACGGACTGCTCAGGGAAACAGAAGCAACCAATGCAATCCTTATGGAGCAAATTAAGGTAAGGTCCAGAAATTGCTAATAAGAAAATACACCAGTTTGGGTTTCTTGACCCTCCATACATACTTACCTAAGCTTAAAAACTCACATATCAAATGTATCCATAATATCTTGATTCTTAATGGTATTACATTCCTGAAATCAAGAAATATTTATTGTTTTTATATCTATTATATAAATACTATTTTAATTCCTACTTTTTCTAAGAAACTAATAGATTTAGAAGTCATCATTCCACATATGCTTAAATAAAACTTAAATGGGTCCCTGGCCAGGTGGTTCAGTTGATTAAAAGGTCATCCCTTACACCAAAAGGTTGTGGGTTCGATTCCTGGTCAGGGTGCATATAGGAGGCAACCTATTGATGTTTCTCTCTCGCATCAGTGTTTCTCTCCCTTTCTCTCTCTCTCTAAAATCAGTAAAATTTATTTTTTATATATATATGCTTGAGTGAGGATTTTTTTTTAAAGTGGGTATAGATCTGAAACTGGAGGGCAACTGAGTCCAAGGTTCATGCTACCTGTCACCACTTAGCTAAAAAGCAGAGACAGGGATTAGATTATAGTTGCATTTTTATTAATATCAGAGGCCGCTAATCTGAGAGAGTGGCAGATGAAAACCCTAACATCCACCTTCTCCTTGAGTTTTCAGAAGTAAGCTCATATAAGGGAAATGTGGAAATCTAAGAGAAGGAGATTCCTGGGGGGGGGAGCAGGGAGGTGCCCTTTCCCTTGGGACTAAGGGGAGAAAAAGCTGAAAGGGGAGTCGGGAGGCTTCTTCCCAAGTTCCTTTTGTTCAGCTGTTATCTCTCCGTTTAGATTAGCATTTCTCTCTTCCCCTGATACCTGTGGTTTATGGCCTTTGCCAATGCTAGCTATCTCTCGGCTTCAAGGAGAAGTATCAAAGGACATCTTTGATAAATGTCTTCATTACTGGTTCCTGGAACATGATGGTCAGCCTTCACATTCCTAGTGGCTGGACACTCCAGGGTTGAGGTCAGGTTAAATGTCTCTTTGTTCTTGTGTGTTGACTGTTACTGTAACAAGATCTCAGTCAGAATATAAGGTTGAATATACACTTGGTTAATTGGGTATAGATTCTGTTAGTGATTATGTAACGTTATAATGGGGAGAAAAATGCAGCTAGCGCTAAAAAGGACTTCATCTCTATTTCCCCTATCAGGTCCTTAAATTTTAAAGATAAACCATGGAGTATGTCTTATTCAGATCATTCTGCTGATGTTTATGGCACTAAAGTACTTTCACAAGTGGCAAAATGGCATAAGAAGTTTTCCTTCTTAGAGACACCAGAAACATGTAGGTAGATTGTGGAACAGTTGAGGATTATACAAATGAGATATTTTCAGTCTGGCTCAATGATATAGCAACACTCCAAATATAATCATACTACTTACTGAGTAGTTCTCATGAGCCAGGACCTGGGTTTTACAATTATTTAATCCTCATAACTGTTAACCAGGCTCAGGGGGTTTTCCTTGGAGTGCTCCATTCAAAAAAGGAGAAGTGGTTGTTGCAAGGTAGTTTTATTTACTTGCAGCAAGTGAAGAGATGAGATTTGCATCTAAAGCTCTGTCTTCCCAAGGGAAGCTTAACCATTGTGTCGCAGGTGGGCACAAGTAACCAGGTTCTTGGTGATTGCAAACAATGAATTGAACCAACACAGAGAGTTTGTGGCAGAAAGAGATCAGATTTATTAAGTGATAGTACACTCACAGAACATGGAAGCAGGTCAACTCCAAGCAGAAATTCACCCTCAGTGGCTGGAGGGATTCTGTTATTACAGAGCGGGTATTTCCTGGCTAGTTTTGGCAGGCTTTTAATTGTGCATGTACAAGTAGTTATATTACTTTTAAGCTATGCGGTCTCCTATGATTTTCCTTGACTACCCACCAGGGGAAAGGAGTCCCACAATTCTAATTTATTATAATGAAGGAGGAGGGATCATGTAGCATCTTCTACACAGGTGGTGTCATGATTCACTGTGATTCAGCACTTTACCAGAAAGTGGGAGCAACCAGTCTTACAATAGGATCTCTGTCCTGTATCAATGTCCCTTGTCCTAGTCCTGGGGCACCTCCGAAGTTTCCTCACTTCTGAGACACTGATCTTAGAACAGGGTCTCTGTTCTGAATCAATGTCCTTTGTCTTAAGTCCTAGGGTGCCTCTAGAGTTTCCTCAAACATCTCTTGCCTCCATTGTTTATAATCACTATTTGGTCAATTACATGTTGATTTCTTCTTTACACTTGACTACACTTATCAAGTTAGGTTCTGTCAAGTTTATTCTGTTTATAGCTGGTCTGCAAAATACTATACTACCTTTTAACATTTAGCAAGAATAGCATTTAGTAAGAATGGCCCAGATCTTGAGACTCTAGTTCTAACAAAATCAATGGATAAACAGTGGAGCAAAATTCAAACTCCTGTCTTTCTGGAAAGCACATACTTCTGCCCTATACCATGCAGGGCCACCAGCTGTTCTTGTCAAAATAATTTCTAGTTAAATAATTTTAACGGAGCTATTCAGGTATTAACAGTACATTATATATATTATGACATCCCATCATTAAATACTTTAGTATGTATATCTATAAAATAATTTTCCCATGTAGTCAAAGCATTATCATGTCTAACAATTCATTTACTAGCCCAGTGAACCTGTAACGATTTAAATATTTTATTGCCACAAATATACACTCTCACATGATTTCTTAGACCTTATTGTCACTTTTTAAAAATTACCCTAGGTTTTAGGACAGAGTTGGCTAACTTTCCAGGACTAACCTAAAATGACAAAATAAAACACTGTATGTTTTTTAGTTTCAATCTAGAAATCTTCCTCAAAGACTAATATCCTACCATATTTTTCATATCCTTTGCTCCATTTTTCTGGTAGTAGTTTAGATTGTCTTACATTCCAGAATTTTCACTTCATCCTACATTTGACTTTGGTTTTGGTTAATTGCTGTTCATCATGAAAACATTATTTCACTATGTATACCTTAACTGCCTGGGGTTCTGGGAGCAGGGCAGGGAAAGAGTTTAGTGGTGGAGACAGATGTTCTCCTCAGCCCCTGCCTTTAGACTGCTTACAATGTTCGGTAACCCAGAGCCCTGAGCCCACCGACTCAGTTTCTGTAGAGTAGAAGGCGAAGGAAGCATCATGGCACCACTATGTAGACTTTATGTAGTCCTCAGATTTTATCCCCAGTTTTCCATTATACTTCTGAGGCAGGCAGTTTTCTGTAGAATACTTTCTCTCCTCTTGTCTGTGGTGCTTGGTCAGCAGTGGAACTGAGTCACTTACATTACATCTCTCACATCTTAGAATTTCTTGATATTTCTCATCTACATTTTTCTCCTAGGCTCTCCTTTATTGTCATTTTGTGGGCATTTTAGTGGGAAGAGAAAAAATGCACTTGTTCATTCTGCCATGTTTAACCAGAAGCTCCTAAAACCTACTTTTCAAAACCATTTCTCTAATACCAGCTTCTCAAAAGTGAAATTAGAAGATTGGAAAGAAATCAAGAGCGAGAGAAGTCCTTAGCTAACCTGGAGTACTTGAAGAACGTGTTGCTCCAGTTCATTTTCCTAAAACCAGGCAGCGAAAGAGAAAGGCTTCTTCCTGTCATAGATACAATGTTGCAGCTCAGTCCTGAAGAAAAGGGAAAACTTGCTGCAATTGCTCAAGGTAGGTGAAGCAAAATCTTAAAACATCTGCCTTATAATTTACACTAAATATTGTCTTGTGGTTGAAATTTTGTGTGTGTATTTACAATCTGTATTATAACACTGTGACTTAAAATTATAACTTTTAATTTTGTTTACTTGGATGTTCTATCATATTTGTAAACCTGCAACTAGATTAGAAAAAAAGCTAACTTTTTAACAATGTTCAGCAACTATAGGACATTTATATAATTTTTAACCTGCAGCAAAACACAATACAGTGTTTTTTGTCAGCCCATGCTCATTGACGGCAATTCAGTGCCAACAGGAATCCCCTTTTTGGAATATGATGAAGGAAACTTTATTGAGTGCAAAACAGCTCAGTTGTGATGCAGCAAAGCTGTGAGGCAGCCCTGGGCCAGGCCCCTTTCCTGCTAGACAGTTTGGCTCTGCTCCTTGCTGATCTGCTCTGCTGCGCTCCTGGGAGGCTCCTGTTTCCTCAACCAAGGAAACAGTCTTCATTTTTCAGTGGAAAGGGAAAGTGGGCTCTTAGAGCTATAGGGGAGCTGGCTTATGTTGACAGAAGTCCCCACCCCTGGTTTCTGATTGGTCTGTTTTCATGCAAATGAGGACTCTAAATCCTTGCAGTTTGATTGGTTACAAGGCACTGTTTTGTTTTTTTAAGATTTTATTATTTTTTTTTTTAGAGAAGGAAATGGAGAAAGAGAGGGAGAGAAACATCAACATGTGGTTGCTTCTTGCGCGCTTCCAACTGGGGACCTGGCCTGCAACCCAGGCACATGCCCTGACTGGGAATCAAACCAGCAACCCTTTGGTTTGCAGGCCAGCACTCAATCTACTGAGCCACACCAGCCAGGGAAAAGGCACTATTCTGATTGGTCAGAATAGAGACACTTTGGTTGGTTGGAGCCACACAGCTCCAGTTGGAAAGCCTCAGTGCTATTAGTTGAAATAGGATTCCAGGAACTTCTTTATAAGATCTGGCTCAAATAGCGGAAACACAGTGCAGGCACAAGGTGGGCAATTCAGTGTAGCCCTCTCCCTAAAGTGCAATTTATGTGAGAGGAGCCTGTGGAGAAACGGCCTAGGGTTTTGATTTGTTTTGTTTTGTTTTGTTTTGTTTTGTTATAACTTGAGGCCAGTTAGCCACCAGCAGCTCTTCTTAGTAGACATCTTCTTTGTCAGGGTTTGTAGTTTGAGCTGCTGGATCTTTGGAAATCCAGAATCTCTTTAATCAAAGAATGTGGTTTCACTTCATATCGTAATTTTTTTTAACGTATGTTGACTTGTTCTCTCCTACTTCCTCTTTTCTTCACCCCTTCTACATAAAAATAGTCTAGAGACAACAGTCTTAATGGCTTAATACTTTGTCTATGTCATATACAACAGTCCATTTTTCCAGGTTTATATAACTTTTAAAGCTATCCTGTATTTAACACTTTCGTGTCAAATAGATTTAACGCTGTGATTTCATAAACTCCTTTAAAATGATTCACATACAGCTGCTACAATTACCTAAATTGAAATTGTATCTTAAGGATCATAGTTTCATTTTTGTTTTAGTTTGTTTTTTTTTCTTTGAGAAACAAAAGCCAAGTTTATTTGTTCATTTCTTGTGTTTGAAGTACTCTTCAGTAGCATCATTGGCCTGAGACTGCCATAGTCCTTAACCACCGCACAACTGCAACCAACTACTTTACAGGGTTTTCAGTTCTGTGTTGATTTTAGAGGCCTTACCAGTCTTCTAGTTTCTTCTTGTCATCTTAGTTAGGTTGATTTGGTGTTCAGCACAAAGGGCCTCTACCAACTTGCCATACCTAGGCTCATCACACTTTGATGCAAGCACACAAATATGACCTTGGCATGTTTTCCTAGGATTCCTGTAGAACGGTGCTGTTCAGAACTTTTGTTCTAACACTGTGAACTTCACAGTTTCTTCCCTTGGCTACGGTTTTGTTCCAGTTCCAACCCACAGTATTGAGATTGATACATGGACTTGTAAGGCATTGTCAGCTATCTGAATTCTGCATGCTAGGCCATCATAGATGGAGGGTCTCAGCACCTCTGTAAAGCATTATTAACATCCATTTCACCTCTAGAAGCAATGCCTTTCTCAGCCATGGTGATGGGTTATGAGTGGAGCCAAATCTTGAATACACACACACCTTCCTGAAACTCTGCAGTAACAGGGAAGGCATTTTAGTTTTAAAACCTTTGAATTATTAGGGAGTTCTGGCTAAGATGGAAGCGTAGGTGGGCACACTGTGCCTCCTCTCACAACCAAAATTAAGGACAATAAAAATTTAGAAACAAAAAAAACAGAACAGATGGAAAATTGAATTGTACGGAAGTCCAACAGCAATTCACCCAGACTGTTAAGAAGGGCGGAGTCAGCGGCCGGCGGAGAGGGATTTTGTCAGGAAAAAAGCGGTGGCTAGTGGTCCCGGATGCGCAGGCAGTGGTTGGCACACCCCAGGTGCGCAGGCAGCAGCTAGCAGACCCTAGGCATGGGGAGGCAACTAGTCAACCCAGCAAGGCGCATAAGGTGGCTGACCGTGGTCACACATTCGCATGCGCAGATAACCAGGCGAAAATGGGCAGTGAGACAGACTGCACAACCCAGGGCCCCAGCCCCAGGAAATAAAGCCTAAAAGCACTGATTGAAAACACTTGTGGGGGTTGAGGTGCCAGGAGAGACTCCCAGCCTCACAGAGGGGACTGAAATCCCAGAGAGAGCAGAGCAAGCGCCATTGTTCCCTCTCTGACCCCACCCCACCGTACAGTGTCATAACCCAGCAATTGGGTTGCCCAGCCCTGATGAGCAACTAAGACTCTGGCCCTTATACATAACAGATGCGACCAGACCAAAAAAAAAGAAAGAAAAATGGCTCAAACGAAAGAACAAATCAAACCACCAGAGCCAATACTTTTAAGCGACCAAGACATAGCCTGCCTATCAAATGCACAGTTCAAAGCACTGGTGATCAGGATGCTCATAGAATTGGTTGATTTTGCTCACAAATTAGATGAACAAATGAAGGCTACAGTAAGTGAAATGAAAGAAAACTCACAGGGAACCAATAGTGATGGGAAGAAAAGTGGGACTCAAATCGGACTCAAATCAATGGAATGGACCAGAAAGAAGAAAGGAAAACAACCAAACAGAAAAGAATGAAGAAACAATAATTCAAAAAAAATGAGGAGAGGCTTAGGAACCTCCAGGACATCTTTAAACGTCCCAACATCCAAATTATAGGGGTACCAGAAGGGGGAGATGAAGAGCAACAAGTGGAAAACATATTTGAACAAATAATGAAGGAGAACTTCCCCAATGTAGCAAAGGAAATAGACTTCCAGGAAGTCCAAGAAGCTCAGAGACTCCCAAAGAAGGTGGGCCCAAGGAAGAACACACCAAGGCACATCATAATTACATTAGCCAAGATTAAAATGAAGGAGAGAATTCTAGAAGCAGCAAAGGATAAGGGCACAGTCACCTACAAAGGAGTTTCCATCAGACTGTCAGCTGATTTCCCAAAAGAGACCTTACAGGGAAGAAGGGGCTGGAAAGAAGTATTCCAAATCATGAAAGTCAAGGACCTACATCCAGGATTGCTCTATCCAGCAAAGCTGTCATTTAGAATGGAAGGACAGATAAAGTGCTTCCCAGACCAGGTCAAGTTAAAGGAGTTCATCATCACCAAGCCCTTATTATATGAAATGTTAAAAGGACTTATCTAAGAAAAAGAAGATAAAAAAATAGGACAGTAAAAAGACAGCAAACTCACAGATATTAACAACCACACCTAAAACGAAAGCAAACTAAGCAAACAAGTAGACCAGGAGCAGAAACACAGAAATGGAGCTCACATGGAGGGTTAGCAACAGGGGAGTGGGAGGAGGAGAGAGGGGGAAAAGGTACAGAGAATACCTAGCATAGACGGTGGGTAGAAAATAGACAGGGGGAGGGAAGAATAGTGTGGGAAAAGTAGAAGCTATAAAGAACTTATGACTCGGACATGAACTAAAGAGGGGGAATGTGGGTGGGAGGGGGTGTGCAGGGTGGAGGGGAATGATGGGGCAGAAATGGGACAACTGTAATAGCATAATCAATAAAATATAATTTAAAAATAAAGAGTTGTGTGTTATTGGATAACAGGTGAAATGAAAGAAAGAAAATTAAAATACAATAAAGAGAGAATAAGGAAAACCAGTCAAACAACGCAATTAAACAGAGAAATAAAATGAGGAAAACTAAACATAAGGAAGAGAAATTGAAAAAATACTAATAAAATTGGTAAAAATAATGAGAAAATAATAATACACATAAACAACAAAATGCCAGCTCTATGGGATAGCGAAGTGACATTTTTCTCAGTTTTGGGGGTCAGCCTTGTGCTGTGCGTTTCAATCTGTCTCTGGACCCTTCGTAACTCCATGTCTTATTATCTCAGTTGGGGGAAGAAAAAATTGAAAAAGAAAAAGAGAGAGTAACAAAAAATAATAATAATGATCAGCCTCCTGCTGACTTTAAACCTGTTCATCGAGTCCTGCTGGTCTTCCCAGATGCCACAGGAAGAGGTGGGCTGGGCTTCACTTTTCTCTTTCCTATGGTTTTGAGAGGGTGAGGTCCAGGTCTGCCTTGCAATATTCAGTTTCCCGCCCTCCAGCCCAGGTCCTTCATGAGCTGCCAGGCTCAAATCGGCTACTTAGCTGCGCACAGCGTGAGACAAGCAGGGCAGTTAGGTTCCACGCTAGGCCACGTAGTCTCTGGATGTGGGCAGCTGAAATCACCATCAGGGTGGTGAGTTAGCCACTGCTGGAGATTTCCTTACAAAGCAGCTGCTTAATAAGCGCACAGCTTTTCACACAGCCCAACTTTCCAACCAGTCTGGAGATTATCCAAGTCAGTGTCCGACATGGTCCAACTCCTCCCTTCTCCAGATGTCGCCCAGCACCTCAGTTTCTCTGGTGCCGGCATCCACAGTCCCAGTGGATGTGTACCACCTCGGTGTGTCTCCCACTTCATCTCTATTCCCCTCAGCAACTTCCAGCATCTAGGTCCCACCTGGTGCCAGGCTGCCCTCCCTGCTCTGATAGGGAAGGGAGTTGGTGATCTAACTCTCCTCCCCATATCCTGCAGCAGGCACTTGGCCAGGCAGCAGCAGCCCTGGTCTCCGCGCAGATCCCAGGGACCTTACCATCACAGCGCAGTCTCCTCGCCATCTGTTTTTCAATGTCCTCTGCAATTTTTGGCCCCCAGCTGGGCACAGGGAGAACTGGGCTCCACTCCCACCTACCTCACCACCATCTTCTCAATCCTGATCGTAGATTTTTGACAGACCCTGAGACGGAGGACCTACCTATGCCATTCCTGTTCTCCTGCCTCACAGAAACTAAGGTCATAAATATGTGCTGTTTCAAGCTGATAAGGTTGTGGCAATTTATCATATAGGAGTTTATAACTAATACATGGATAAAACCAGTTAATGAACAGAAAAGAGAATGAAATTGGTTTGTAAACTGTAGAGTTTCATTTAAAATTTTAAAAATCTCTGAATGAGAAGACTGTACATATGTCTAAAAACACAAGTGTATGGAGGGCTACATAGTAAATATAATAATGGTTGCCTTTGGAGGGGAGGGGACTAGTGAAGGGTAGGACATGTAATGAAAAGTATGCCCACTTTTTTCTAAGGTTGTGAAACTTTCAAATTATACATATTAATATACAACTCATACTAAGAAGAAAACAATAAAGGAGACCTTTTCTGAAATTTTCTTGGAAGTTCAGAATTTTTCTAAACTTTAACACAGGATTTGTGTTGATCATAAAAAAGATTAGGAGAGAAAATGGAACATTCAATAAAAAAATGATACAACCATCTTGGAAAAGTGTCATTTTTTTTAATAAAGTTAAACATATATTTACTGTACAACAGTCCTGTTCTCAGGTATTTTATCCAAAAGAAATGAAAACCTGTCTACACACACAAAAAACACTTACACAAACCTCATGAACATACTAAAAACCTGAATTACATATTTATAGGGGTGAATTTTATGGTATGTGAATTAGTTCTCAAATTTTTTAAAGACCTGTGCACAGATATTTATAGAAGCTTTATTTTAAATGACTAAAAACTAGAATCAGCTCATATCACCGGTAAATGAAGAAACAAACTGGTACAGACATACAATTAAATACTACTCAGCAGTAAAAAAGAGTGAGCTACAAATACAACAGCATGGATGGTTCTTGAAGGCATTTTGCAAATGAAAGAAAACTATAAGACTCAGAAAGACTATATGCAATGTAATGCTATCTGTGTGAATTTCTGGGAAAAACACCGTAAGGTTAGAAAACAAATCAGTGGTTGTGAAAGAGTAGTAGGGATGCTGGCTAAAAAAGGTCATGAGGGAACTTTGACATGGGGTGGTGGTGGTACAACTGAAAAGGCTGAACTTCAAGTAAATTTACTTAAATAAGCCTGATTTTTAAATAGTTAAAACACAGTTGTTTTTGCATTGTTTTGGTTTAGTTTTGAGATTTACTGTAAACCTGTTGGCTTTAGATTCCAAGTTATGTAAAGGCTTCTGTTCTAAAAGAATATAAAAAGTTCCTTTTATTTTCAATAATACTTAATTGTTCTGGAGACTTTATTTTGGAATTATCTAATAGAGAAAGACAATAAGTACTGAAAATCAAAGAACAGAAAGATTCATAGCATCAAAGATTGGTATGAGAAGATTAATACTTTTTTTTTTAACTCCCTAAAGGTGAGGAAGAAAATGGTTCCCGTTCCTCTGGATGGGCATCCTATCTGCATAGTTGGTCTGGACTTCGATAAATTGATGCAAAGAACATTATTTATTAATCAAATAGAACCCATTTGGCAAAAAGGGTTCACATATATTGCTGTTATTCCTTCATCAAAAAGTGTGTAATAATCCATATCTACATGTATTTGTACATACATATGTCACATATGTGGGGGTGGAAAAAAGTAGATTTACAATTGTCATACAAATAAATAATAGTAAATTCTGTGTTTAGCATACTCACAACTGTAAGCCTATTTTTGTCCACCCCTGTATGTAATAAGCCTCAGCTTGAAGTAAAAATACAACAGCCTGCACTATTGATTCCAGTTCACAGGCCTTGACTGATCCCCATACATGCTGCCAGGTAAAAAACCAAGAATGAGCACTTCCTTCTCTGGAACCTTAGGACCTGCCTATTTCTGGGCAGTACTGTGAATTTTGACATTAGACTAAATTTTGGTGCTGTTATCAACTGGAATTTAGACTTTTAAAATAATGTTGCAAAAATATTTATGGCAAAGTCAGACTTGCAGATTGTTCTTAGTTGTAAATTGTTAAAAAAAATTGTTAATTAAAACGTGAAGGAAAATGTTTTATTGGTAAAGTTGGCATGTTTCTTAAGGAACTATAAGGTAAAATAATAAGATACAATTAATTATGAGACCAAGTTAAAATACAATTTATGTAGTTATTTACCTTAAAATGAACTGCTTTTTTTTCCCTCTAAAGTAAGTTATCTCAAAACTCACTGCACTGTTAGAGTCCTGTTACTGGCTGGTGTGACACCTTGGGCTGATTTCATGGTGTGTCCCTTAGGTCATGTTGGTTCAACTACTTCTAAGACATGAGTCTATTTTGAGAATTCTCTCCATCTCCCTAAATAAAAATTTATCAGAACAGTGACTGTGTTACTCAGCATTTTATCTAACTGTGACGCTGTGGTTCCCATGTTTCAGCAGATAGTACGTCATTCTGTAAGTTTTTCACTAGAAGGGATTTTAGAGAGACACCTTAGAGATCAATGCTACATTTCAGCAGTTCTTGTGAATAACTCTAGATAGTGGTATGACTTGCCTTCAATGCCTCTGAATATATATTGTTGGCTACACCAAAATTCTGTCTTAAATCAGAGTTGAGAATTATGTTTTCAATATTTATTTGTTACAGTACCACATAGTAAATTCTGTGAAGGTCTCTCTTAGGCTTTCCCATTTATATTCTAATTTTCAGTCTCAGCTGGTGAATTAACTGTACTTTGGTTACCTGGAACATCAGCTTCCAATTTAATTTAACTGACATTTGCTGCTGACGTGTTGAGTTTATTCTTTAAAAAATATCTCATAGATCTGTCCTTTCCCCTCTTTTAGAAGAACAGACCTAACTAGTGAATGTATTAAAGAAAATGCATCTGTTTCAAAGCTGACTTTAAAAGTATAATTTTTTACTTTATAAATTGCGAATATAAATATGCCAGCAGCATACAATGAAACTAATAGCATTTAAATCAATTTTACTTTCTCTTTAAGTCTAGGCCTTTTTGAAGTCTATAAACTTGTTTTGAAATATAGTTTCCACTTATGAATGTAATGACAAAAATACCTTTCTGCATGACTTTGATTACAAAAGGAATATTCTTTCATGGTTACAGCAATGAAAGTAAATGTAATGATTATTTTAATATTTCCATTAAATATGTTTACTATATGTTATATTTTTATGCTTACTCTTTCTTTTAGACACTGTGTCTTTGGAGTTTTAAGTTAGTTCATGAATTAGAGGTGTAAAGTCCTTTACTAACATCTTTAGACATTTGGGACCTAGAGTAACAGGTGCTTGAGAGAACAGAGACTGACCTTTTGGTACATGAGGTATAGAACATGGTGCCTGCCATGTCTGACAAGTGCCTTCCACCTTACACTGCAAGCATTGCTTAGCTTTTCTTTGGGCACCTCAGGTTTCAGCCTCTCTGTGATGTAAGGCATCTCTGGTATACAATGAGCTTTACATTCCAAACAATCTAAGTATAAGATGGAGAATTATATTCCTTTAAACAAACTTTGAAATTTACATCCTTTTAAAGAAGCTTTGTTGGAAGTGTAACCAAACTACGTACTAGCAAAGCTAAGCCTTGCTAAAGGCCCACAGTGCCTAGTGTTCTTTTAAACACAATCATTAGTTGATTATGTAGCTGGAAATATATAGTAATATTGAGTAGTGTGATGTTTTCCATGAAGACACAATTTTGGTATTGGGTAAATGGCACAGCACACAGAAAGGTACTCATACTGTATAAGGAAGCTATTCTGTATTGATTTGGTATCTGAATATCTGCTATTGCTTTAAAATAAATACACAACAAGGAAACCAACCTGATATTTTACAGGTGTTTTTGAGCAGATTTTCACCCATGAGTGTTAATCATTTGGTTATTTATGTATAAAAGAAAATCTTTTCTACCTGCATTCAAAATGTAGACTTCCTGGGAAAAAAATATCAAGTTGTGACCTTCAAATTACTACTTAAAATTAGTTTTGTGTGACTAGAACACTGAATGTGGTGAGGAAATATAATTGTTTCAATCCCCTCTACTGCCTCTCTCTAGGAACTTTTGCCCTACCACCGTGCAAGTACAGGTGTTACAGAACACAGGTCCAAGGGGGGCAATTATTGGCCCACCTAGGGACACCAAAAACTGTTACAGACAAACACAGGGGCCAAGGTGGTTATGTCCACCACCTTAGGAAAGACGTCTCTCAATGCCAGAGATTTGTGAAAAGGAAAGGAAATGTTTATTTAATGCTATACAGACTTGATCTAACATCTTCATTAAGATATCAAAGTCCTTTTGGATACTCACAGACACCCACAGTGCTTCCTTCTCCCCCTGCCCTAATTCAGGGTACCATAACTCAGGACAAGAAGCAAACGTCCACGATCCAGGCTCCTGACACCATCAGCTGTGTCACCGTCCAGGCAGGATCACTAATTAATCCAAAGCCATGTGGCACCTTCTCATGGCCTACTAGCAAGAGTTCTTTCACCCTTCCTCCAAGCAAAGTCTCCTGCTTCCCAGGCCATGCAGCCAAAGGGAGCACCCCAAAGCCATGTGGTCCTCTTCTACCAAAGCTGCGGGGCTCTGCACTCTGGCGAAACTGCGTGGCTCTCTCTCACAAAGCTGCCAGAGGGTCTCCACTCTGCCAAAGCCAAGTGGCTCCCCCTTCACCTATGGTTCTCTGCTAAAGCCACATGGTGATTCTCCCTCACATAGCTGTGGGGGGTCCTGACTCTGCCAAAAGCACGTGGTTCTCCCTACCCCCAACTCCGGGGGTCCCCATTCTGGCAAAACCTCGTGGCACTCTCTCTTAATGGCTGCTATGTCTGGGTTTCAATCCCTGTGCCAATCTTCCTCTGCAGCCCCATTTCCGACTCCTCCTACAATCGGCTACACTTGCCAGCACTCCCGTATCCTTCCAGCTTTACTGGGCTGCCATAGTGAGTCTGGGCAGGCGTGGCCCCATGGTGTGGAGCCAATCATCTCCAAGCTCTCATGCAGGTGCCATAAACAGGGGGCATTGCCTTCCAGTTACATCTTGGGTGGAAGTCACTCCCTTCTCCCTGGCTCAAAGCATGGCCACAGCTATTAAACATATCTATGAAACCAGTTAAAGGTTATAGGTAAGTTAAATGCCCATGCCTGAGGTTATTTACAAAAGCTGCTATGCAAAACAACTCTCAATAGCCCTGTTCCATGTGTCCCATCCCCCAGTTCAGACTTATGGGGGTGAGGATATCCCATATTTTTAATATTTCCTGGACACCCTGAGTTCTGGACCACATTACAAATCCTTCTTTGGGGGGCCCCCTTGCTCCACCCTCTTACGATAACGTGAAGAAAAAATTACCATTAATTTATATGGATAAATTTTTTGAATATACCTAGTCCCCCCAAATAACCTGCCAAATCATACAAATACACTAATTACATCCAATTTTACACTAAGCATAATACCCTTATATGCTTTTCTGATACCTTATGACACATCTTGCTAATGGATCCACAAAATAAATGGAGATAAAACACCGATGCTCACAGATAACAGTTCAAAACTATGGGGATGGATCCTGAGATGTGGAGTGTAGTTTCTGATGAAGAGCTTGTCAAGCCCATCCTCACTGCTCAGAGTGAATGCTACCTCTATAAATACCATATAATCTCACCTATAAGTGGAACCTGATCAACAAAACAAGGAAGCAAAATATAAACAGAGACATTGGAATAAAGAACAGACTGATGGTAATCAGAGGGGAGAGGCAAGGGAGATAACAAGAGAAAGAAGGGTAAGAGTCTTCAAAGAACATGTGTAAAGAACCCAAGGAACATGGATAAAGCCCAAAGGGGGTAGGATTGAGGGTGGGAAGAGGGGATGGGTTGGGGGGCAGTAAAATGGAGATGACTGTACTTGAAAAACAATAAAAAGTAAGTACATTTAAAAAATTAAAACAATAAAGCTTACTACAAAAGTTGAACTCTATGTTGCTAAACACTATTTACCTTTTTTCAGAAAAACAAAAACCATCTTCAGATTTCTTTTGGTTGGTGAAAACAGGTACTAATGTAGGTTTTTCATACAAGTAAAGTGGCCTAACATGAACTTTTGAAAAGTGGGGATACCTGTATCAGATTGTATTTCTTCATTCATCCTTCAATGGGCATTTGGGTTGTCTCCATTTTTGGCTATTGTAAATAATAATACTATAAACATGGGTGTGCAAATATCTCTTCAAGATCCTATTCTCAATTCTTTTGGAGTCTCAGAAATGAGATTGCTGGACCATATGATAATTTAGTTTTTAATCTTTTGAGAAACTGCCATATTTTTCTCCACAGTGGCTGCACCATTTTACATGCACACCAATAGTGCATGAGTGTTCCAATTTCCCCACATCTCTGCCAGCACTTGTTGATAGCAGCCATTCTAATGGTTGTGAGGTGGTATCTTACTGTGGTGTTGATTTACAGTTTCTTGATGATTGCTGAGTGATACAAGCATCTTTTCATATGGTTTCTGGCTAGTTTTATTTTTTAATAGCTGTATGGTATTATATGTAGATACCACAATTTACTTAATGGCCTGGTTAAATAAATTTTCTCAGTTGCTCTTAAAAAGAAAATTACAGTGACCCTCTTTGTTCATTCTTCTTTTTTACATTTAAAAAACAATTTAATTATGGAATTTCAATATGCACAAAAGTAGACAAAGTAATATAAAAACCTCATGTACCTATGAGCCAGCTTCAACAGTTATCAACTATGGCCAATTTTGTTTCATTGGTACTGTTACCACAGACAGTAAGTTGGAGCACCAGGGAGTTTACCTCGTTGGCCATGATGGCACAGGAGCGGCGGATTCTTACACTAAGCCTAGGGAAATGAGAGGTGAATGGACAGGACCCCAGTGTAACAAAAGCTAGAAAGATAATTGAATAGAAATAAAGCCCTACCCTCCTTATCCCTATAAGAACTGGGGGCTTCAGTGGGATTGAGGGAAGGGGTTTGAGACAGGAGTCCACCATTCTCCTGGGTAATGACAGCTGAATAAACCTCTTTCCTTTTGCATCAGCACCTGTTTCATGAGTTTGGTTTCATTGTGGCAGACAGACAAAGCTGTGTTTCAGGTACAATACTCCTACCCAGTCCCCCACCCCAACATTTTACTTTAAAGAAAATCCTAGTCATTATGTTGTAGGTAGAAACTAGGTCCTCCCACAGGATCATGAGAAAAGCATTTCAAGGACTGCATGGAAGACTGTGGTATGGCATAGTTTACTTGAGTGGAGACAGAAGCTGCCCCCTAGGTTTTCAATGTCCCATCTCCCTCTGTCCCACCATGGAAAAAGTCCAACCATGTCCTCAGCAAAACCAAGATGAAAGCCAATGTCCAGAGTTTCTGCTTCATATTAAAATACAGCCCTTTGGAGCCTGCAGGTGGCTGCTGAGTGGTTTCGGTCCTCATCCAGGTTGCTCTGATGGTGGAGTCCACAGGTCACCAGAGAACTTAGTCCTTTTGGAGTCCACACCATCTGCTGTGGGCCCGGTAGCTGCTAGACCCACATAGCGTGTGTTCCCAGGTAAGAGAGCACATGAAGGAGAGGCAAGTGTATCACCAGGTGGGGGGTGGGGAGAGAGAGAACAGCTTCTTTATTCCCCTGGGGTTATATTAGCTTGGATTTGGGATGGGTCAGGTGCCTCTTCAAAATGACCAATGAACTTCCCAAACTTTGGTGAGCTTCTGATGGGCCCACCTCCTAACCAATCCCTTCTCTCCACAAGCTAGACTAACAAGCCTCTTTGGTCAAGCACCTCCCCTGGAACCATTTAGACTTCTACTGCATGTGTCCACCCACCCCCCACCCTGTTTCCCACCTGGCAATCTGGTACCTGAGGTGGGAAATTAAGAGTGTTAATTCCTTTTGGCAGAGAAATGCTGTAACTTCCTGGGGTGTGAAGCTGTAGCTTCCTGGCTAGCAAACAGGCTATACTTTCCAGTTTATTAAGCTCAATATTTAAATCCTTTTTGCTCTCCTTTCTCAATATATAGCTAAATACCAACAGTAACAACTATGTCATTTAGTTTATAAACAGTTCCCTAGGTAGCTTTAAAACTTATGCATACTGTTTGTGTATAAATAAGAATACATCTGTAGGATAAATTCCAAAATGCAAATTTCCTGGATTAATGTAGAGCTGAATTTCACATTATAATGTTGCCTAATTGTCCTTTATAAAAATTACGTGATTTTATTCTCCCATCAACAGTAAATCCAAGCACTTATCTCCCTGTATCCTCATCAAAACAGCATATTGCTCAACTGTTAATCTTTGTATGTGAAAAATTGTATTTCAGATTTTTTTGACCAGTGTCAATGTTTGCAATGTTTATTCAGCTCATCAAAACACTTTTTAAATATGTGGAACATATAAAAACAATAACAGTTATATATGTTCTCTGATTGATATACTCTAATATACATCATTAATTACTTTTTATATTTCGAATTTTGATTGGATACTTTTTTGTACTTTTACAAATTATTTGTATTTCTTTTGGTGGACAAAAAAGGGGCCACACACTAAACCTGAGAAGCTCAGGGGAGGCCTGAATGGCAGGCTTATAAACTCAGAGACCTAAAGTAACCGCATAGGATGGTCAGAAATGAAAACTTTCTGACTTAAATCAGTTCAAGGCAGATAGTCATGTCCTAAGGCAGTATTTTTCCCTAACAAAGGTCAGTCTTCATCTTAAGCAAGCCTATCAGTTGTCTTTTTGCATCTAAAATAACATACTTTTGGAATATCACCCTCATTTATTTTTTCCTGAACCCTGAAAGCACAACCACCACCACAGCAGAGACTACAAATCCCCTCATTGTTACTATTATGTTAATTGTTAACTATCCTATATTCACCTCTGTAGAAGTATGTGCCTATCATTTTACTTTTTAATCTAGTCCTAGAGATTGCCCTCCTCCCTTTGCCTTCTTCCACCTCCCTTTCATTCTGATGTATAAATAAGTGGTAAGACTGTCATTTTCCAGAGCATTTTCTCTATCCCTTAGAGATTTTGTTTCCTGGCAATTTTTGTCAGTTGGCTCAAATAAACTTGTAAAAATTCTTTCAGGTTTGGATATTTCTTACATTAACTCCCTCCCACCCAACCCCTGTGGAAACCTGTGTATAGACCTTGTCTTTTTTTCTGAGTCGGACTTTTTGTTACTAATTGTTTTTGTCATAAGGAAATTAGATATTTTTTGGTCATCACATTTATTGATTTCAAATTTTATGACTTCTGGCATTTATATCTTGTTTGGAAAGTTTCTCTTTGCTTCAACCTTAGTTTGTTCTTGATTTTTCTCCCATGTTTTTTGTTCTAATATTTCTGTATTTTTTTCACGTGTAAATGTTTGCTCTTTTTATAATTTATTTTGATACAAGGATGTCAAAGGCATCCAGTGTTTTCCCATCACATATCTAGACTAGTAGCAGACAAGAGTTTTCCTTCTGTAATTAGAAATTAGATATAGTTACAAAATCAAAATCAGGTATCATAAAAGAGATCTTTTATGCTCAGAGTATGTAACCTAAATCACAAAGGTGGGAAACCCAAGGAGGCCAAATCCAGCCCTCCACCTTGTTTTATCTGGCCCTGCACCTTATTTCTACTCACTGGCAGTGCAGAACTTTTGCTTAACTGTTAAGGAGTAGTTACATTTATACAGTCCTAAAATTACATTCAGCCCTTTGAAGGCAACTGCCAGGCTGATGTGCCCACTGTGTGGTGAAAGTGAGTTTGACACCCCTGCTATATTAGATGCTTTAAAGACTTCAGGTTTTGGTAGAGGGAACAGGTGAAAGAAAGTGAGGGAAAGGAGGAAAGAAAACAATGCAGAAAGAAGACTGGAGTGTCTTGAAGAAAGGTTAGATTTCCTAATTCACAATTCGTAAGCACAGTGAAAGCCCTAGTGAGACGCTCAGAGTATGCCAGGCGTTATGCACAGACAGGGATGCAGTCGTGGCCAACCCAAATGAGGACACCACCTTCTTATGGAGGCTCCTCGGGTCCCCTGAACAGGACAGGGTGAACTTCGCAGACTCTTAACAGCTTGCACCCAAGGCCTAGACCAGAGCCCCTTAGCGGTTCAACAAAGCAGAAACAGGGATGTCTTGGGGAATGAGAACTCGGCCAGCTCCTCCAGCTTCCGGTGTGCGACGCCCTCATCCAAGAACATGGACAGAGGCCAGTTCTGGGAACCTCCAGCCACGGTCAGAGGAGGCCTCACCTACAGCGTGCCTAGCCGGGCGGGCGAGGTCTTTCGCGGGGCTGGCCCCGCCGCACTCCCACACTTCTCATCCTGCGCAGGGCGCCCCCGCGTGGCCAGCCCAGCCATTTACCAGCTCCAGACGGGAGGCGGAGGCGGTGGCCTTCCCGCCCTAGATCCGCCTCTCCTTCCTGCCGTAGGTCCACCCACGTCCCTGCGCTCTGCCCCATCGACCAGGAAAGGCGGCGAGGTTGGAGCGGCTGTCGGACTCGAGGAGCGGAGAGGGCGGCGGTCCACTGCGGAGAGATGCTGGGCGTGGCGGCAGGAATGACCAACAGGTAAGGGCCGTTCTTCTGCCCCAGTCCCGGCCGCCCGGCGCTAAGCACCCGACAGATCGGCGGCGGGCCGCTCCCCGGGTTTCTCGCCGCCTGGGCGTCGGCCTTTGTCCCCGCGCCCCTTCCGGCGTGGCCGCGTCCCTCGCGGGACTGTCCGGGCCCGGCCTCCCTCCAGGCCGCTCTTCCGCCCTCCCCGGCGCGCTCTGCAGCACGGGGCCTGCTTGCGGTTCTTACGAGATATTTTAATAGTGGGTGTGTCCGATATATTATGAGCGCTTGAGGGCGAATACTGTCTCAATGCTTAGCAAAGTACTCAAAAACAAATATTTGTTGAGTAATTTATGGCCTAACGGTTGGAATGTAGTATAGACCATCAGTCTTAGCACCCATTTTAAAAATAGGAATGCAGTTTTACTTAGAATGGTTATGTCTATAGGTCTTTACTGTATTAGAAATGAAAACTGAGATTTAAAAATATTTTTAATTCATTTAAAAAACAACACAATGTCAATATATGTAACACATTTAAATGAAAATAGTACTTTTTAAACAAAAATATTTGTGTGTGGGGGGGTGGTATTCGTGTACATTTTGCAACTCTTAAATGTCTGACATAGTAGCAGACAACTGGATTTTCCCATCTCCTGTGCCCTCAGTTTATTGCGATATATTTTGATTGAACTATATGAAGAAAATCTGGTCTTACACTGACTGATAAGTAATTGGGAAAAAGAACAATATCCTTTGTTACTAGACCCAAATGAGATAAGTGGTAGTTTCTTAAAGATTAGTTTGGATGTGGAATCTGAAGCCTTACCAATGAACTTTCACATATGTTACATTAAAATTCATTGGTCTATCCTGCAGTTTGAATAGACTTTTTAACCTATTTTAACTTCTTATGTTTGTCATTTGGAAAGTATGATTCATTGAGTTAAGGCAGCTCTTCCAAATGCTGACACATTTCATTAAACAATGTCACTAAATCACATTTGTCAATATCACCACTGATTTCCCTTAAGTATTGAGAAGCTGTCAAACTCAGGGTGGTGGGTACTAGTTTTCCAGCATTCTAATTTTCAGTTGAAAGCTTGATTTTTATTTTTGGCAACTATTACCAACTGTTTTCCTCAAAGTGATAGGTTAATTTTGTTCAGTTTCAAGATATGTTTGCCAAATATTGTACAAGTCTAACAACCATGGTTTGTGTGTCTGTCTTTGTTTCCGGTAAAAATGGTGCCATGAAAAAAAGCCTTTAGTTCATCTTGTTGCTGAAGCGCACACACATGCTTTTCCTCAAAACAACTGGCTTTCTTTGGTATGCAGCAGAAATGCTTTATGCATACCTCTTTTTCATCACAGGTGACAAAAATGAGGTCTAAGGGTCATGATTAAATAACATTCATAATTTGTGTGGTTTCATCAAGGACACATTTTCTTTTTAAAAATATTGAATGTTAAATTGACACAAAATTTAAAACATACGTGAAATATGAAGAACAATGCCCTGGCTGGTGTTGCTCAGTGGATTGAGTGCCGGCTTGCAAACTGAAAGGTCGTCAGTTCAATTCCTGGTCAGGATACATGACTGGGTTGCAGGCGGGTCCCCAGTTGAACCATGTGCGAGACAACCAATCGATGTTTCTCTCCCTCTCTTTTTCCCTTCCTTCCCCTCTCTAAGAATAAATAAATTAAATCTAAAAAAAAAAAAAAAAAGAATAATGATACAATGGCTATAACAGTTTCCTTTTAAGGCCCTTGAACCCCTTTCTGATCCAGTGTTTCTCCTTGATCCCATCCCCTTTCCATCCTGAACTTTCTGTTAGCAGTCCCTTATTTTTTTTTGGTTTTGTATTAAGTACACTTACATTGTTGTGCAACCATCACCGCTGTCCATCTTCAGAACTCTTCATCTTGCAGAACAGGAACCTTTACACATTAAAAAATAACTCCCCGTTCCCCTTTCCTGCAGTCCCTGGTTATCCCTATTCTATTTTGCGCATCTGATTTTTGACTATTCCAGTACCTAATATGAGTAGAATCATACAGCATTTGTGTTTTTGTGACTGGCTTATTTCACTTAACATAATGTCCTCAAGGTTCATCCATGTTTTAACATATGTCAGAATTTCTTTCCTTTTTAAGGCTGAGTAGTATTTCATTGTGTGTAATACTGTTTGTTTATCCTGTCATCCTTTGATGGGCACTTCAGTCACTTTCATGTTTTAGCTCTTGTGAATAATGCTGCAGTGAACATGGGTATACATACTTTAATTGAAATTTTTATTGATGTAATTGTAGATTTACATGTAGTTGCAAAACACAATAGTGTATCCTTTGCCCAGTTTCCCCCAATAGTAATATTTTTGCAACATTGTACTACACTGTTGCAACGGTGATATTACAGTAATACAATCACTCAATCTTATTTAGATTTCCTCAGTTTTACACTTTTGGGTGTGTGTGTAATTAGTTCTGTGTGTAGGTCTTGTATCTGCCACCAGAGTCAAGATAAAGAACAATTAGTTCCATCACTACAAGGATCCCTCATGTTGCCATTTTATACACACAGCCGGCTCCATGTTTTCCTTCTCCTCCACAGAACCTGGCAACCTCTCATCTGTTCAACATTTCTAAATTGTCACTTCAGAAATGTTATATAAGTGGAGTCATACAGTATACAACCTTTTGAGATTGCCTCTCTCTTATTTAGCTTAATTCCCTGGGGATTTATCCAGTTTGTTACATGTACATAGTTTGCTCCTTTTTATTGCTGAATAGTACTCCATGGTGTGGGTGTATGACAGTTTAACTATTTACCTGTTGAAGAACAGTTAGGCTGTTTCCAGTATGGGGCTATTAATAATAAAACTATTTTGAACATTCACGGATTAGTTTTTTGTAAATATGTTTCCTTTTTTCTGGGATAAATGTCCAAGAGTACAATTGCTGGATTGAATGACGGACTTTTCTGTACAGTCTGTAGTGGCTGTACCATTTTCATCAAGGACACTTAAAGAGAAATTGACATTCTTTTCCTGCAAGTACTTAAAGAATTTGGTTATACTGCTACTGACCTGATTAGTGCTAAGAGACCAGCAGTTGTACCTACAATTGCTTTTGCAGTATCAGTGGAAGTGTCAACACAGTGCAAAAGTCTACATCAACGTCTTAGGAACTTCTTGGCATTATTATGAGAAATACATACTTTTGATCTAGACCTCGTGAAAAGGTATTAGGAATGCCCCCTACCTCTGTCCCCCTCTCTCCAAGTTTCCACACCACACTTTGAGAACCACTGTTAATGCATAATCCTAAATGGTGTGGGAAGTGCAGGTATTTGGGATATTTAAAAAGGAATGTATGCAGTGATTTCTCTTAAAGGTATGTAATGAATGCTTGTTGTAGTGTGTGCTTTGTAGTTTGGGGGAGTTTTAGTGGGACTTAATAAGCAAGCCATGAAAAATCACCATGGAAAAAGCAACTTGGTGGCCTTAAAGATTTTCCACTGTTGTTATGAAGAGGGGCAAATGTCACGGCACTGAGTGTCTTCATAAAACTTAAGTACACTGTACTTGCTTTAACAGCACATATTCATATACTAAAATTGGAATGATCCAGGGAAGATTAGCCTAGCCTCTGCCCAGATCTGTGAAGTGTTACATACTCAAAACAAAAAACAAAACTTCAGTGCTTTATGCCTGTTTGTATGGTGAGGAAACTTGAGCTCTTAATTTTTAAGAAAATTAATGAAAATTTGATGGTAGGAAAGATAACTTTTCAGTTCTGTTTTTTTGTGCCCTATGAGCCTAGAAAAAACTATCAGGACTGTGCTGTCTTGAATTTTTTATTTTAATCATTCCCATTTCCTTTGAATCATCACCTGGATAGCTGGTTCTCTTGGTAAATGCAGGCACGGCAAGTGAGCTTTCCTTTCTGCCCCTCCACTGAGTCAGAAACTTCAACAGTCACAGTAGATTGGTGATGAGAGCAGAGCTTTATTCTGAGAATAATGTTGTGTTTGTTCTTCAGATGATCATTTAAATAAACCTCAGTAGAGGTTACGTTCAACAATTAAGTTAGGGTTGCACTTAAATACGAAGAAGGAAAAATATCTCAAATCACTTGCTGATTTTAAATTTCTTGTAATTATGTTTTAAGCTGTGGTTTTTCACCCACAGGAATATCATATGTCTTACATGCTGGAGTGTTGCCATGTTGTCTTCCAGAAACGTTAATTTTGAGATCCCTGAGAGGCGACAGCCGCACTGCTTGCTGCCACGTGCAGTGCGTGTTCAGCAGCCAGGGCTCTGTCCCTCCTCATCCCTATACTGGCTCATCTCTTTTACTCGATCTCTTCAGACAGTTCCACACTGCAGCTCCCTGAGGGCAACTAGGGAGCATTTTCCTGAACATTTTTTCATGTTGGAACGTATTTTGGAGTTTGATGATTCTGAAGTGACATTTAACATTGCGGTTGGGAAGCTGGTTGGATAAACCAGGGTCTGAATGTATATTCTGTGTCAGGTAGGAAGAGGGTGCTAGGAATTGAGCTCGAATGCCAAAAGATGGGAGCAGGAGACACGGGATTCAGCATTAGTATGGTGAAGTCTGGAGCCTTACCAGGATGTCTGAGAGTAAAATAAAGGATAAAGAACATCTACAAAAAATATTTACATGTATATACACACACATTCTCTTTGTACAAAAATGGAATCAAAATCATGCTGTTGTGCATTTCTTTTTTTTCGGGATTTAAAAAATTGTAAAATATGCATAACATAAAATTTACCATCTTTATCATTTTTTAGTGTATATTCAGTGGCATTAAGTACATTCACATTGTTGTGTAACCATCAACACTGTCCATCTCCAGAACTTTTTCATCACCCCAAACTGAAACTCTATGCCTAGTACACAATAATTACCCAATTGCTTTTTTTATCTTAATCAGCTATCTTTGAGTTTTTCCTATGTGGCATATCTGGATATCTACCTTATGGTTTTTTTTTAAATTATTTTATTGTTGTTCAATTACAGTTGTTTGCAGTTACCCCCCCAACACTCCCCCCCAGCCAAACCCTCCTTCTTCCCTTGTTTCCACCCTCCCCCTTGGTTTTGTCCATGTGTCCTGTATAGTAGTTCCTGATAACCCTTCCCCCCATTAACCCCTCCCACCTCCTCTCTGGTTATGGTCAGATTGTTCTTAATTTCAATGTCTCTGGTTATTTATTTTGCTTGCTTTTTTCTTTTGTTGATTATGTTCCAGTTAAAGGTGAGATCATATGGTATTTGTCTTTCACCACCTGGCTTATTTCACTTAGCATAATGCTCTCCAGTTCCATCCATGCTGTCACAAAGGGTAGGAGCTCCTTCTTTCTGCTGCATAGAATTCCATTGTGTAGATGTATCATAGTGTTTTGATCCACTCATTTACTGATGGGCACCTAGGTTGCTTTCAGCACTTGGCTATTGTAAATTGTGCTGCTATGAACACTGGGGTGCATAGGTTCTTTTGGATTGGTGTTTCAGGATTCTTAGGATATAATCCCAGCAGTGGAATTGCTGGGTCATATCTACCTTATGTTTTTTAACCTTAGTTTTTATGGCTGCATATTATTTCACAGTATACATGTGATATAATTTAAGTAACAAGTCCTTTGTTATTACAAAAACTTTGACCATTTGTGCCAGTGTTTGTGTAGGAGACCCCTGAGTATGTAGAGGTAAGTGCATGAATGGTTGGGCTTATGTTGCAGTCCCCTGCTCTGTCCCTTCATGGCTTTATGGCCTTGCCTAGTTAAGCTCTTTAAGGCTCAGTTTCTTACTTTATAAAGTAATACCACTTATCTCAGAGAGTGGTTGTGAGAATTAAATATGAAGGCAAATAAAAACATCTGAAGGGATATGAATGAAATTATTATTAATTGTTGCCACTGATGAGGGAATCTAAACTAGGGAGTTTAGAACTCTAGAATGAGAAGGAAATTTTTTACAGTTTTGATTTTTTTTTTAATCATGTGCATGTGGCAATTTTTAAAAAATTTAACATCATGCCAGGAACCTACTGGATTCTCTGTTAATTGTAACTGTAGTGGTTGGTGTTAATTTTTCCTGCCACCCTGCTGCTTTTCCCAAACTTACAACTCCTGACTTCTCCATGTTTGTTAATGGCACACTAACATAGTGAGTTTTGATTTCATCTTTTTCACTCTGTATATCCACTTCTTGCTGAGTTCTTACTTTAGAATTTTCTTTTGAATCCTCTTTCTTAATCTTTTCTTACTGACTTCATTTTCACCCTCATCCTAATTATCTTTCAAGTGAATTTAAGATAACAATATTAAGGCTGGGAAAGATTTTAACGAATGCAAAGTAAAATCCCAGTGCATATTAAACATTTGAGGTGGAACAGCAGTTTTGGTGTGTTCCTGTTTTTACTTAATTGTTGATAAAGTACAGATTCTAAGTGGCTCCAAGCCTGGCACTAGTGGCAGGTGTACTTGGTTCATAGCATAACAACTCCCAGGTGCCTCCAAGCCCAGTACAGGCAGCTAGCTACTGCAGATCATGTTGTAGCTCCTACCAGGTGATCCTGGGCTAGACACCAACAACAGCTGACTTAGTCCTGCACCAGATCCCTTCTCAAGAAGCCCCAGAAGCAACACACCTGGTGGCCAGCTGTAGACCACACCAGAGCACCACCCAGCTAGTGCCACAAACAACATACCCTAAAGGTGGACTTGGCAGGCAGTCAAGTCCTGCTAAAGTAAATCCTACTTTGTGGGGTCAGTCCTCACAAAACAGCTTGCCTGCTCTAGTCACAGCTAGTCAGTAGCAATTGAGGTTCAACTACAATAGGAAGGTACACATAACTCACATAAGGGACATCTCTGTAGCATCTGGTTGAAGTAAACAGGGAGACTGCCAGTGGGCCACACAGGATAACTTACTACATAAGACTACTCTGCAAAGTCTGGCAGATATAGCAGCTCTACCTAATATACAGAAACAAACCCAGGGAGGCAGCTAAAATCAGGAGATATAAAAACATGTCCCATATTGAAGAACAGGACAAAGCTCCAGAAAAAGAACTAATCAAAGTGGAGACAAACAATCTACTAGCTGCAGAGTTCAAAGCACTGTTTAAAATGATGCTCAATGAACATAGAGTAAGAATAAGATGATCTCAATGACAACTTCAACAAAAAGATAGGAAACTTAAAAAAAGAGATAGAAACCATAAGAACCAGTCAGAAATGGATAATACAATAACTGAAATGAAGATTACATTAAATGGAATCAACAAAGGTTAGATGAAGCAGAGGATCAAATCAGTGATTTGGAATCAAGACAGTGGAAAACACTCATTGGCGCAACAAAAGGAAAAAAAATAAAAGAAAATGAGAATAGTTTAAGGGACTACATCAAGTGTAACATTTGTATCACATGGGTACCAAAAGAGGAAGAGAGCAAGGAATTGAACACAAAAGAAGTAAAATATAATGACAAAAACATAAATGTGGGAGGGGATGAGTAAAAATGGTAGTGATTTTATAATGTGTTTGAACTTAAGCAACCTTCAACTTAAAATAGACTGCTATAAACATGGCTCGCTATATATGAAGCACATGGTAACAACAAACCAAAAGTCTACAAGAGATAAAAACAAATAAAGAGAAAGGAATCCAAATATAACACTACAGAAAGTCATCAACATATAAGAGAGCAAGAGAATAAGAAAGGAAAAGAGAATGACAAAAAAAAACAGAAAACAATTAATAAAATGTCAACAACTACACACCTATCAATAATCACTGAAATGTAAGTGGATTAAATGCTCTAATAACAAGAGAAATGGACAAAGAAGATGTGGTGCATATATGTGAAGGAATGTTACTTGGCCATAAAAAAAGAATGAAATCTTACCATTTGTGACAACATGGATTACCTAGCAGGTAATATGCTAAGTCAAATATGTCAGACAAGTAAAGACAATACCATATGATTTCACTTACGTGGAATCTAAGAACAAAATTAGTGAACAGACAAAACAGAAATAGAACAAACTGATGGTTGCCAACATAGGGTGGTTGGGCAGCTGGGTGAAAAAAGTGAAGGAATTAAGTACAAATTGTCAGTTGCAAAATAGTTATGATTGTGTAAAAGTACAGCATAGAAAACATAGTCAATAATATAATAACTATATAAGGTGTCAGGTGGGGGCAAGACCTATTGGGGGACCACTTTGTAAGTTATATAAATGTCTAATTTCTGTGCTGTATACCTGAAACTAATATTGAATGTCAATTGTAATTGAACAGATTTTTTTTTAGAAAGGAGAGAATAAAAATTGTGGGCCTTCCTTTTTGAAAGTGCCATTTCTTTCATGTCTAAAGTGCCATCTTCATAGGCTATGAAATACTAAAGAAATCATATATGTTTTCAAAAGGGCCTAGAATATACATGTGCTGAATCAAAACTTTCCCCTTGTGTTAGCCATTTAAGTGAAATATTGGAAGATGCAATTTTGGCTAAAAGGCCTCTTTATAGTTTTGCTTTGCAAGGAAGTGAGTAGTTTAGAGTTCTCTTTAGTCACTCTATTAATTGGGCTCTGAAGAAGGTACCAGAGCATCAGAAATCACTGCTGGTGCCAATGAGCTGTTAAAGGGAAAACAGTAAAAAGAGATACTGTTCATGTGAGCCTCATCCTTCCATGAGAGAATAGGCTACTATTCTATTGTGAAGCTCCATGCTCTCCTAGACACAATTTGTAAGGTCCAAGATTTCCCACTGCTTATATTCAGCCATTCTCAATGCAAGTAAATTTCTTCTGCAGGAGAGAATTAGTATCCCTTCAGGCTGTTTAAAAGAGTGCTTTTAACTTTTGGTTCTCTTAAAAGCCATTGCTCCACGATTGAAGCAAATGGCCAGTGTTAACATATATAGATTTAGAAAGCCAGCTGAGAACAGTGGCTGACATTTGGCAGGATTAAGTGGGGATGATGATAATGGAGGCTTTGATAGCAATGGAATCTGTGCTGAGCTTTCTCTGAGGTAAGGCTTAGGATCACAGAATCCCAAAATGGCAGATCTGGAAGAGACTTTAGAGAACTCTCCAGTTCCCTCTTTCATTGGAAATTATAGTTTGTATCAAGCTTAAAATTTTGTGGTATTTTCTGTGCTCAGAAAGAAGAACCCGTCACCTTGTAAATTTCCCTGGTCTGTATCAAACACTGCTAAGGAACAGTAAATTCCAAATTGCAGGCAGGTGCAGACCCAACCCAGCCTTTCCAGAATCTCTGGGGACCTGGCTTCAGGACATCACCACAACTGCCGCTGTGGACTCCAGTGGACATGTATTTCGAGGAGGCATGGACTAAATAATTTCAACATGAAGATGCAGAATTACAGAGGTCTTGATTATGGGGAAACCTGAAATTGCTCACCCTCCATGTGGAGAGCTTTGAATGATAGTGACAAACATTTGTGTAGTCTTTGATGATTTACAAGGACTTTTCTCCTATGCTGTTTTATTTAATTCTCATAACTCAGATGAACACAGAAAACACTTGTCCAGTCATATATAGTTGGTTAGTAAAGTGACAGAACTGAAATTAGGACCTGAATTACTGACATTTCAAATCCCATGCATTTCCTGTGGTATTAAGCTGTGTCTGGGCAATCCATTCAGTAGTGGAGAACAAAAATTTTGACCTCATATTCTGAAACCACAGAAACTGCCAGGTGTTTTACAGGGTTTCACCTATCCTGAGGAGAGGAACAGTAGGATTGACAGCTCCTGGCAGGGTCGGATGGTTTTAGAGAACTTATGGAAAGTCTGAGAGATGCTGTTTATTTCCTGCATATCCAGTTGTCACTTTCCCACCCTGTATTTCTTCTTGGGAATGAGTCAGACTAACCCATGAATCCACTCTGTTCTTCTAGAGTCTGTACTTGACTTCCAAGGACCTGTTACCCCTTCCTTCAGTTTTTAGCATGGGGTCCTTTGATTAGGGTTGCTAAAAGAAAGCTTTTCTCTGAAGAAATATATCTTCCATTATTCTAGAGACAGAAACTATTATACAGGTGGGATAATAAGTGTAAGTTATTCATACTGCTTGCAGTTAGAGCTAGAGTACATTTTGCATTCATCACCATTGATGATTTTGCCAAGTGTTCTGTGTAAAAGTCTTCTTAGTTTCAGGATGCCTCAGGACAGTTTGCTATCTACAATACTCAACATGCATTGCCATTGCAGCCGAGAGGAGTGTGCTGGATTGTAAAATCCAGAGCCTTGCTGGCAACCAGCTTGACTGTATATCTATGTGACAACTTGAGGAAGCTGTCAGATACTCTGATAATTAGAGGAGGTGAGGATGCACAGGTAGCGCCTGCCAGTAGAGAAGGAACAGCAGCATCAGCATTACCTGCAAATTGTTGTTAATGCATAATCCTGGGCCCTACTGTGGATCTACTAAATCTCAGTCTACATCTTAATGAGATTCCCCAGGAGGCTTTTTATACATACCTATACAAGACCAGCCATTTGTATGGAAAATGCACTTTGAACAGTTTGGGTGGGCCTGAAAGTTAGGTGGGGCAGGGCCTCAAGGAATCACCAAGGTGGTGCAAACAGTGTGAGCCAGGTTGATGAAGTTTCAGATATGGTGCCCATCTGCCCATCCTGTGGCTCTGTAGAGGAAGGGCTCAGGAAAGGAACATGGCCTCTGCCAGCACTTCTGTCTGGGAGAAGGCTGCCCCCAGCTCTTGCCCTGATGCTGGGCAGTTCCCTTCTTCCCTGTATGTCTCTGATGCCTTTCAATCTGCTGCCCTGGTGCTGGAGCTCTGATGTAGTGAGTCTGAGTAAGTTTCTTAATGGCCCTTTTTAGAGGAACTGCCTGGGATTTCTGAAGTTTCTGTCAAGGCCTCAGTCCCTGCTTGTTTTTATAGTCAGAAGTTAATGGAGTTTTAACTTCCTGGTCCTGGAACCCAGGGCAGGAGGTCTGGTGTGGGGCTGGGACCCCTTGCTTTTGAGCTATTCTTCCTGATAGTTATCTGCCTTATGTGGATGTGGGACCAGCCTATTCCGTGTCTCTGCTCTCCTACCAGTCTCAGTGTGTTTTCTTCTTATATTCCATAGTTGTAGAACTTTCATTCAACTTAGTTTTTGATGGTTCTGAATGATGGTAGACCTATAGTTTAGTTGTAATTTTGATGTAGTTGTGCAAGGAGGGAAGAATCATGTTTACTTACACTGCCATCTTGACCTGTAGTTCCTACTTTTGAGATTGTTATTTTAATATTTATTTTCAATTACAGTTTATAATTATTATTTTTTAATTTTTATGGAATTTATTGAGGTGTCATTGATTGGTAAAATTATGTACCTCTCAAATCTACAATTACATAATACATCATCTACATATTGTATTGTGCATTTACCACCCAAAAGTGAAGTCTTCTTTCATCACCCTTTCCCCCCCTTTATCCTCTTCTACCTCCTTTCACTCCCCATCTCTCTGTTAATCACCATACTGTTGTTGGTGTCTGTGAGTATTTTTCTTTCTTGCTGGGACCGTTTTCACCCAGCTCCCAAACCCTCCTCCCATCTGATAGCTGTCAGTCTGTTTTTTGTATGTATGAATTTGTTTCTATATATATTTTTTTGTTCATTAGATTCCACATATAAGTGAAATTATGGTATTTGTGTTTCTCTGATTGGGTTATTTCACCTAGCAAAATATCCTCCAGGACCATCCATGCTGTCACAAAAGGTAAGATTTCCTTTGTTTTAATGATCAAGAAGTATTCCATTGGCTTTTTTATTTTTTTATTTTTTTAAATTATATTTTATTGATTATGCTATTACAGTTGTCCCATTTCTCCCTCATCCGTTGGCTTTTTATTTTAGGCCGGGTAGTATTCCATTGTGTAAATGTACAACAGCTTTTTTATCCACTCATCTACTGATGCCCATTCTACTAAATGCCCATTCTGCTGATGGGCACTTGCGCTGCTTCTAAATCTTGGTTGTTGTAAATAACACTACAGTGAACATAGGGGTACATACAGTCTTTAAAATCAGTGCTTCGGATTTCTTCAGATATATTCCCTGATATGGTTTCACTGGGTCAAAAGGCAGTTCTATTTTTAATTTTTTGAGGAAACTCCATACTGTTTTCCACAGTAGCTGCACCAATCTGCATTCCCACCAGCATTGCACAAAGATTCCTTTCTCTCCACATCCTTGATAGCGTTTGTTATTTGTCAATTTGTTGATGATTGCCATTCTGACCAGTGTGAGGTGATACCTTATCGTGGTTTTTGTTTGCATTTCTCTGATGATTAGTAATATCAAGTATCTTTGCATATGTCTATTGGCCATCTGTATGTCATCTTTGGTAAAGTATCTATTTAGGCCTTTTGCCCATTTTTTAATCGGATTGTTTGTTTTTCGGTGTTGAGTTGTATGTCTTGTATAAATTTTGGATGTTAGCACCTTATCAAATGTGTCATTAGCAAGTATGTTCTCCCATTCAGTGGGTTGTCTTTTCACTTTGTTGATAGTTTCTTTTGCTTTGCAAAAACTTTTTATTTTGAAGTAGTCCCATTTTTAAATGTTTTCTTTATTAAAAAATATATTTTATTAATTGTGCTGTTACAGTTGTCCCATTTTCCCTGCTTCACTCCCCTTTGCCCTGCACACCCCCTCCCACCCACATTCCCCCCCTTAGTTCATGTCCAAGTGTCAAAAGTTCTTTGGCTTCTACATTTCCTATACTATTCTTGTTCTCCCCCTTTCTATTTTCTACCTATTCTGTTATTTATTCTTTGTACCTTACCCCCCCACCCTGCTCCTCCTCCCACTCCTCTGTTGATAACCCTCCATGTGTTCTCCATTTCTGTGGTTCTGTTCCTGTTCTAGCTGTTTGCTTAATTTGCTTTTGTTTTTGTTTTAGGTATGGTTGTTAATGATTGTGAGTTTGCCCTCTTTTTACTGTTCATATTTTTTATCTTCTTTTTCATAGATAAATTCCTTTAACAATTCATATAATAAGGGCTTGGTGGTGATGAACTCCTTTAACTTGACCTTATCTGAGAAGTGCTTTATCTGCCCTTCCATTCCAAATGAAAGCTTTGCTGGATAGAGCAATCTTGGATGTAGGTCCTTGCCTTTCATGACTTGGAATACTTCTTTCTAGCCTCTTCTTGCCTGTAAGGTCTCTTTTGAGAAATCAGCTGACAGTCTGATGGGAACTCCTTTGTAGGTAACTGTCTCCTTTTCTCTTGCTTCTTCTAAGATCCTCTCCTTCATTTTAATCTTGGGTAATGTAATTATGATGTGCCTTGGTGTGTTCCTCCTTGGGTCCAACTTCTTTGGGACTCTCTGGGCTTCCTGGACTTCCTGGAAGTCTATTTCCTTTGTCAGATTGGGGAAGTTCTCCTTTATTATTTTTTCAGATAACTTTTCCACTTGTTGCTCTTCCTCTTCCCCTTCTGGTACCCCTATAATTTGGATGTTGGGACATTTAAAGATGTCCTGGAGGTTCCTAAGCCTCTGCTCATTTTTCTGAATTCTTGTTTCTTCATTCTTTTCTGGTTGGATGTTTCTTCCTTCTGGTCCAAGCCATTGATTTGAGTCCCAGTGTCCTTTCTATCACTATTGGTTCCCTGTACATTTTCCTTTATTTCACTTAGCGTAGCCTTCATTTTTCCATCTAATTTGCGACCAAATTCAACCAATCCTGTGAGCATCCTGATCACCAGGGCTTTGAACTGTGCATCTGATATGTTGGCCATCTTCTTGTCACTTAGTTGTATTATTTCTGGAGCTTTGATGTGTTCTTTCATTTGGGCCTTTTTTTTTTTTTTTGTCTTGATGCACCAGTTACATAGTAAGGGTTGGAGCCTTAGGTGTTCAACTGGGTGGGGCAACCTAGACACTGGGTTGTGAGGCACTATGTGGGGTAGGGGTCCGGGAGGGAACAATGGTGCTTGCCCTGCTCTGCTGGATTTCAGTCACTTCCCCTGCTTCCCCCAAGCGAACTGGCCTTTCTAGTGCTGATTCCTGTGTGGGTGGGTTTGTGTACAACCTGGGACCCTGTGGGCCTCTCCAACGAACTCTACTGTGAGGCTGGGAGTCTCTCCTGGAACCTCAACCCACACAGGTGTTTTCAATTGGTGTTTTGTGGCTTTATTTCCCCTGGGTTGCAGGGTCTGTCTCGTTCCGCAGTTTTGTCTGGCTTATCTGAGCATGAATGTGGGACCTCCCAGTCCGGCAGCCGTCTTGTGCGCTGGGCCCCTCCGCAGTCCACCGCCTCCCCGGGTCTTCCCACTGCTGCCTGCATGCCGGGGGTCCTTCAACCACCACTCTGCCTCAAGTCCTCTCAACCCGCCCATTTGACTCCACCCTTCCAATGGGTCTGGATGAATGTTTCTTTAACTCTTTGGTTGTTGGACTTCCATACAGCTCAGTTTTCTGTCAGTACTGGTTGGTTTTTTTTTTTTTTTGGTTCTAAATTTTTGTTGTCCTTATTTTGGTTGTGCAAGGAGGCACAGTGTGTCTACCTACGTCTCTATCTTGGCCGGAAGTCCAGGGCCCCATTTTATTTTTTTTACTTGTGTTCCTCTCTTTTTTTCTTCTGCTTAAAGCAGGCCCTTTCAACATTTCCTGTCATAGTAGTTTGGTGGTAACAAATCTCTTTAGCTTTTTCTTGTCTAGGAAGTTCTTTATTTCTCTTTTAATTTTAAATAATAGCCTCATTGGGTAAAGTAGTCTTGGTTGTAGGTCCTTACTCTTTATCATGTTGAGTATTTCATGCCAATCCCTGCTGGCCTGAAATGTTTATGTTCAGAAATTGACTAATAGTATTTGGGAGCTCCTTGTAGGTAACTTAAGTGTTATTCTGTTGCTTATTTTAAGATTGTCTTTAATCATTGCCATTTTCATTATGATGTGTCTTGGTGTTGAACTCTTTGGGTCCATTTTGTTTGGGACTCTCTGCAGTTCTTGGACTTGTATGTGTTTTTTTCTTTACCAGGTTAGGGAAGTTTTTGGTCATTATTTCTTCTAACAGGTTCTCAATCCCTTGATCTTTCTCTATGATGCAGATAGTTTTTACAAATATATATGTTTTATTGATCATGTTATTACAGTTGTCCCATTTTCCCCTGTTTGTTCCCCTCTACCCTGCACACCCCCTCCCACCCACATTCTCCACCTTTACTTCATGTCCATGGGTCATACTTATAAGTTCTTTGGCTTCTACAATTCCTATACCATTCTTTACCTCCCCTTGTCTATTTTCTATCTACCATTTATGCTACTTATCTTCTGTGCCTTTTCCCCCATTCTTCACCCCTCCCCCTCCCTGCTGATAACCCTTTATGTGATCTTGATTTCTGTGATTCTGCTCCTGTTGTAGTTGTTTGCTTAGGTTTTTGTTTTTGTTTTTGTTTTAGGTTCAGTTGTTAATAACTGAGTTTCTTGTTATTTTACTGTTCATATTTTTATCTTCTTTTCTTAGATAAGTCCCTTTAACATTTCATATAATAAGGGCTTGATGATTGTGAATTCCTTTAACTTGACCTTATCTGGGAACCACTTTATCTGCCCTTCCATTCTAAATGATAGCTTTGCTGGATAGAGTAATCTTAGATGTAGGCCCTTGCCTTTCATGACTTCAAATACTTCCTTCTAGTCCCTTCTTGCCTGTAAGGTCTCTTTTGAGAAATCAGCTGATAGTTTGATGGGAACTCCTTTGTAGGTAACTGTCTTCTTTACTCTTGCTGCTTTTAAGATTCATTATCTTTAATGTTGCTCATTATCTTTAATGTTGGCTAATGGAATTATGATGTGCCTTGTTGTGTTGCTACTTGAGTACAACTTCTATAGGACTCTCTGGGCTTCCTGGACTTCTGGAAGTCTATTTCCTTTGCCAGAATGGGGAGGTTCTCCTTCATTATTTTTTTCAAATAAGTTTTCCACTTGTTGCTCTTCCTCTTCCCCTTCTGTTTCCCCTATGATTTGGATGTTGGAACGTTTAAAGGTGTCCTGGAGGTTCCTAAGCCTCTCCTCATTTTTTTTTTTTTCAATTCTTGTTTCTTCATTCTGTTCTGATTAACTGTTTCTTCCTTCTGGTCCACACCATTGATTTGAGTCCCAGTTTCCTTCCCATCACGGTTGGTTCCCTGTATATTTTTCTTTATTTCATTTGACATAGCCTTCATTTTTTCCTCTACTTTGCATAGCCTTCATTTTTTCTTTTATTTTGTGAGCATACTCAATTAATTCTGTGAGCATCCTGATTACCAGTGTTTTGAACTGTGCATCTGATAGATTAGTCATCTCTTTGTCACTCAGTTGTATTTTTCTGGAGCTTTGATGTGTTCCTTCATTTGGGCTTTTTTTTTTTTTTTTTTTTTTTTTTTTTTTTTTTTTTTTTTTTTTTTTTTTTTTTTTTTTTTTTTTTTTTTTTTTTTTTTTTTTTTTTTTTTTTTTTTTTTTTTTTTTTTTTTTTTTTTTTTTTTTTTTTTTTTTTTTTTTTTTTTTTTTTTTTTTTTTTTTTTTTTGACTCAGCGAACCTGTTATGTAGTAAAGGGTGGAGCCTTAGGTGTTCACCAGGGCAGGGCAACCCACGTTGCTGAGTTCTGACACTGTATGTGGGTGAGGGGTCTGAGAAGGAACAGTGCTGCTTGTTCCACTCTTTGCTAGTTTTCAGTCACTTCCCCCACTACCCTCAATCAAATTGGGCCCTACTGGTGCTGATTCCCGTGTGGGTGGGTTTGTGTACGTTCTAGGACCCTGTGGGTCTATCCAATGAACTCTCTGGGAGTTTCTCCCACTGCCACTTCAACCCCCACAGGTGTCTTCAGTCAGAGTCTTTGAGTCTTTATTTCCCTGTGCTGCAACCCTGGGTTTTTATGGTTCATGTTGTCCCAAAGGTCCCTTATGTTACCTGTATTTAAAAAAAATTTTTTTTCTCTTTGCTGCTCTGCTTTGGTGTTTTTTTTTTTCCATTTTATCTTTCGGTTCTCTGGTTTGATTCTCAGGTTCATCCAGTCCACTCTTTGTTCCTTCCAGTGTGTTTTTTATTTCAGATATTACATTCTTTATTTTTGACAGGTCCTTTTTTGTGGTTTCTATGTCCTTTTTCATGCTGTTGACCATCCTTATAACCATTACTTTGAACTCTAGCTCTCATAAATTGTTTGAATTTATTTCATTTAGCTCTTTTTCTGGAGTTTTCTCATATTCTTTCACTTGGGGCCGTTTCTTTTTCTGTTTTGGATGTCTCTCTGTGTTTGTTTCTTTGTACTAGATCATTCTGCTTTGATTCCTAGTCTTTGTGGGATGTCCTTATAGAGTAAGCTTCCTTGGGACCCAGTGGTGCATTGTCCTTCAGCAGCTGATCTGAGTGCTTTAGGTATGTCTCGTGTGTGGGTTATGTGGACCTTTCGTTTGTAATTCAGTCTTGATTACTATTGGCCTGTTTGTGCATGGGGTTCACCGTCAGTCTGGCTGACTATGAAGCTCAACCCTGACCATAGTATGTGAGCTGCTATGCAGGTCTCATCACATGACACAGAATTCTCCTCAGCAGAGTTTGCTGTTTGCCAAGATCTCCCATTGGATATGCTGCTTGTAAAGTTAAGTGAATTCTGTTCTGTTGTTGTCTGAAGCTGGCCACTGGGTATATTGTTTCTGGGCCTCTTAAGAGAGACTCTGACACTTCCTATTACTGGCCGTGGACAACCATTTGGGAGCTAGCAATGATCCACAGTTTGTAGATGCCTCTGCTAGGCCTGAGTTTGCCCAGGAAGGACCAGACTGCCCACCAAGTCTGGCTTTTACCAGCACTGGGCCTTGGGGCAGTTTAACAAATGTCCCAAGGCACCCTAAGATCTGCCACCTGTGGGTGCCCATTAGGCTCAGTTACTGAAAGAACCTCTGGCTATACTCCTCAGCAGGGTGTAAGCTGCACAGGGTGGGGTAAGAGGGATTCCAGAGGATGGACTATTGCATTCCTCTAGGCTGATGCTACACAGAGGGGAGTGCTCCACCCAAGAAAGATGGCATCTGCTGTGTGGGAGAATGACTTGGCACAGAGATTGTGGTGGCTGTCCCTTCAGCTCTCTCCCCAAAGAGCTTTGCCACCCCTCTGCCAGAGCCCAGGGTGAGTAGCTACAAATGAAATTTGTGTGCTGGCTGTTTAAGAGGGTACCTGTGTCTCTAGCCATCATCCCTTGGTAGACAGAAACCCTGCTGTTTTTCACAGCTGGACCTTATGTGGGTGCCTCTTCTTGGCTCTGATGCTCTGATGTTCTGGGCTAGAGAACACAGCTTGAGGTTTAGACCTCACCATTCTTAGGGGCAACCCCCCACAGGTGATACATCTCTGGAATCTCACCCACCACCTTTGGGAGTGGAACTAGCGCTTTTTGCATCGCCACCCTTCCTACCAGTGTCATTGTGGTTTCTCCTGTAAATCTGTGGTTAATACGACTTCTCTTTGGCTAGTCTTCAGTGTTATTCAGGTTGATTGCTCCATATTTCAGTTGTAATAGCAGTTTGATCCTGGTAGGAGGTGAGTATAGCATCCACCTACTCTTCACCATCTTGCATCCCTCAGCTATATTGCTTTCTCCTCTTTTATATCCATCTTCTCCACTAAGGAGAATTGAGTGAAAAAGTGAGTTTTGTTCTTTATGAATTAAAATATCAGAGATAAATTTGTTGATAATCATCTGGCAATTAAGACTCTAGAGAAGTAGTCTTCCAGGTTGTAACTATTTAGGGTGTATTTATTTGCATTCTTTAATTTGTCTGAGATCTTCACAGAATTGGAAATCTCCTGTTTCCTGCTTTGATGGTTTCTAGGTGTATGCATCTAGTCCATGTTCCTGTGAGGCTCCCTGCAGCAGATAAGTGTCTGTTGGCTGCAGCTCCATGTGTATGGCTTGATGGCCTTTCTCCCCGAGCACTGGGTGAGTAGGGGGTGCAACGCTGTAAAGGTTTGGTTTTATAGCAGCATGAAAGTGAATTCTGTCAGGTATGACCCTGCTTTGGAGTGCTGGATGGAACCTTGAGTTTTAGAGCTCGCTCTGCCTTTTGCTTGTCTTAGATGAGCTCTTTCATCTGTTCAGGCACTAAATCCCCTCCTTGTAAAATAGGTGGCCTCCCAAGTGCCTTTTAGTTCTACTCTTCCACTGTCACAATCTCTAAATGCTGCTGGTACCCATTCTCTGGTGTTGGTATAACAAGCAAAGGTATTGAGTTATTTTCCTTTTTTTGAAGATTAACCTCAGGTCCTATATACTAGAAATGCTGTTATCATCCTAAAAATGACTGCCATATAATAAAGTAATTGCTTAAGGAACTTTTTTGTAGTATTCTTGATAAGTCAGAGCAAAGAAGCCTCCATTCATGGAAAAGGAAGGCAACGTTAATTGTTCCCGAGTTCCTCCATCTCAACCAAAGATTCCCTATTATTCTTCAGTGGAAACTTGGCAGTGAGGAATAGTAGGTGGTGGTTCAGTTAGATGTATGAGGCCTCAGCAGCATTGTCCTCGCTCGCTTTCTGCACTGGGTTTGTCAAGGATCTCTGAGACAGAAGGAACTGTTTCCACTCCTCAGCCAGAAAGAGCTTGGCCTGCCTGTATCCAAACTGGGTTGTGCTACCAGGAAGGTAAAATAAAGACTGCTTGACACCAAAGTTGTAAAGCACTCAGAGGAGACTCAAAAGAAGCTCTGTTAATTCAAACATGTAGGTATTGTCAGGATCTAAAAGGGTGGAGGCTGTTTATGAAAATTCACCTCTTTCTATGTTGATTGGTTATTGTTTATTTTTCTAAGAATTTTTCTGTATATTACACATGCTTTCAATAAGTTTATGGATGAGTTTCTTAACTTAGTAAAGTATATAAAATAATAGGATGTGAGTTATGACATTTAGTGGTGGTTGTATTATTGCTTCAGAACTGTGAGATTATCATGTAAAACACCATGTCTCATGATTTTACTGAATGTAGAGGAAAACCTCAGCTTGGTTTCATTGGGTTAAATATAGTTCAGAGGAACAAATGCAAAGTTAAGATGAGAAAGTACTATACAGAATAGGAAGCAGAAGCTTTTAAAGATAATTCACTATGAGGTGAAACTGGCTTCTCAAACCCTAATAAATGAGAGAAAACAGGAGCTGAAATACCAGAAAGGAGATTCTTTTTCCTTCAGTTAAGAAGAAGGGAGCGTGGAAGCACATCAGGTGAGTGTTTGGAATATCAGCTTGCTTTTGCTGAGGTAGGGCTGTGTGTGCAAAGTGACTGAAATGGAGGAGTAGAAGTTTGAGAAGAGAAATGGATATGATGGCCTAGAATAGCCAAACGCCGATTATTGAAGTTCTAGATTTGTTTTCCCTTTGAACTATCTTTCTCAGTTATGGAAAAGCAAATCTAAGATACTGTCTAAACTAGCATATACAGTAACAGAAAGTTTCTTGGGTAAGCTGCAGTAGCTTCTGGCCATGCTCATTAAAATTTTTCTCCTCCCTGCTGCAGAGAGTAATGGTTGTGGGTCTTGCTTCCTGTGGACATATATTTAATTATTGAACATGTGAAAAAACAACTTCATCTTTTACTGGTTTCAAAGCAAAACTTGGGTGAGGAAGGGAGATTATAATCCTTGCAAGAAAACATTAACAGTCTTGGTAATATTTAGTGTCATACAGATAATGGTCCTGCAGAATGGTCCCTTTTACACTATACAAGACCTTAGTAATGCTTTTTGCTATTTTATTACATTAAATATTTTTAACCCAAATTCTACCTTCAGTCTTAAAGCAAACAGTCATGTACTGTTCCACACTACAGTTAGTGAACTTTTGTCTTGCCATGGTGGAAAAAAGCAACTAGTTGAGAAGTTTCTCTTATTTATTAACGTATAACTCTAGTTAAAAACCAGGCTTAGTGTGCCAAATCTACATATGTAAAACATTTATTAAGAGATGATTATTCACCCCAACAGGATCGTTAGCCTTACGCATGATTTGCTGTACACAGTGAATTTCCTTAGACATTTAATGTATTTATGAAAACACAATGTATTTATTGACAGTTAATGTCCAAAAACATGATAAGCTTGAGAGTAATATACTTTGATACAGAGTGTGGTGATGTATGTATAAGGCTCTGATTTTATATATATCATATATTTTATATGTTTTTTATATAAACACATAATCATGAATTATGGAATAGTTATGGTGATTAGGAAAAGAGTTTTTGGGGATTTTCTTCAGGAACAAGAAATAAAATGTTAAAAGGAGAATTATCACTTTAATTTGTGCTTTCAAATTAATAAGAAGGTGAATGCTGTTAAGTTTTAGGGGATAAACAAAGGAAAGGAGTGCCTATAATTCTCAGGGATGGCAACATTTAGTGATTTTGAGTTGGATTTCGAAGGATGAGTACATTTCAGTTTTTAAAATGATGGGAAAGAGTGTTCTACATAGTGTTGGCAACAGATTGAGCAAAGGTTTGTAGGTTGGTTTCATTTCATTGCCTTTTCATTTCACCAAGAATGAAACCCAGAGTCCTTATTCTGGTCTACAGAGCATACTTGATCTGCACCCTGCCCTCAGCCTCTATTTCACATGCCACATTTTTCTGCCCTTTCTCACTAGACTGTTAAGATTCGTGAAGCAGGGACTTTTCTCCATTGTTCCCTCCGTATCCTCCAAGCCTAGAGCACCGAGTACCCAATAAATGTGTTGAATGAGTGAAAAATTCAAAAGGCATTTAATGTGCTATAAGATGTAAGATGTGTTTCAGGGATGAGAGTTACAGGATATACTTGGAGTCTTGAATGCCATAAAAAATTTTGGAGCCATTTTGCAGTGAAATGATAATAAATAACATTGCTGTGTAGAGGAGGGACTGGAAGGACCAGAGAGTGGAGATTGCAGTACCATTTTAAAGCCTTTGTCAATAGTTGCTTCATGCAGTTGACATTTGACTTGTTTGCTCCTTGCTAAGTACTGTGCTAGGTTCTGAGGATACGAAAATTACTGAGAAATGGTTCTAGTTGGTAGGACCAGATATGAGAACATTATGCAAATGAAATCTCAACAAAGTGATGTGCTGGGAGCTTGAACCTCAGCCATGTCAGGTAGGTGGAATGGGGACTTAGTCCCATTGACAATTTCTTGATGTCAACAGCTCCAAGAATATCTAGAGAGAGAGAGAAAAAAGCCTTTAAAGGAACTTGAATTTTGTGTTAACTACACATCAATAAATGTTTTAAAATTGTTTTTAGGTTTTTTTTTTTAATTTTTTTTAATCTTAGTTATATTTTATTTTGCTAGGAAAATTTTTTAAAATGTATTTTATTGATAATGCTATTACACATATCCCATTTTCCCCCTTCATTTCCCACCATCCTGCACACCCTCTCCCACCCACATTCCCCCCCTTTAGTTCATGTCCATGTGTCGTACGTTCTTCAGCTTCTACATTTCCCACACTATTCTTGCCTTCCGTCTATTTTCTACCTACCGTCTATGCTACTTATTCTTTGTACCTTCCCCCCACTTCTTCCCACTCCCCTGTTGATAACCCTCCATGTGGTCTCCATTTCTGGGGTTCTGTTCCTATTCTAGCTGTTTGAGTAGTTTGTTTTCTTTTTGTTTTAGGTGTGGTTGTTAATAACTGTGAGTTTGCTGTCATTTTACTGTTTGTATATTTTATCTTCTTTTTCTTATATAAGTCCCTTTAACATTTCATATAATAAGGGCTTGGTGGTGATGAACTCCTTTAACTTGACCTTATCTGAGAAGCGCTTTATTTTCCCTGCCATTCTAAATGAAAGCTTTGCTGGATAGAGGAATCTTGGATGTAGGTCCTTGACTCTAAAGACTTCAAATACTTCTTTCCAGCCCCTTCTTGCCTGTAAGGTCTCTTTTGAGAAATCAGCTGACAGTCTGATGGGAACTCTTTGTAGGTGACTGTCCCCTTATCCCTTGCTGCTTCTAGCATTCTCTCCTTCATTTTAATCTTGGGTAATGTAATTATGATGTACCTTGGTGTGTTCCTCCTTGGGTCCAACTTCTTTGGGACTCAATGAGCTTCCTGGACTCCCTGGAAGTCAATTTCCTTTGCCAGATTGGGGAAGTTCTCCTTTATTATTTGTTCAGATAAGTTTTCCACTTGTTGCTCTTCTTCTTCCCCTTCCGGTACCCCTATAATTTGCGGATGTTGGGACGTTTAAAGATGTCCTGGAGGTTCCTAAGCCTCTGCTCATTTTTCTGAATTCTTGTTTCTTCATTCTTTTCTGGTTGGATATTTCTTTCTTCTTTCTAATCCAAGCTGTTGATTTGAGTCCCAGTTTCCTTCCCATCCTTTATTTCACTTAGCATAGCCTTCATTTTTTCATCTAATTTGTGACCAAATTCAACCAATTCTGTGAGCATCCTGATCACCAGTGCTTTGAACTGTGCATCTGATAGGTTGGCTATCTCTTTGTTGCTTAGACGTATTTACCCTGGGGCTTTGATCTGTTCTTCAGTTTGGGCCTTTTTTTTTTTTTTTTTTTTGGGAGGGGGGTCTGGTCTTGCCTGTTATGTAGTGAGGGGCGGAGCCTTAGATATTCACCAGGGTGGGGCATCCCAGTTGCTGGGTTGTAACACTTTGTGGGGGAGGGGTCCGAGAGGGAACAATGGCACTTGCTCCTCTGTCTCTCAGATTTCAGTCCCTTCTGCTGCTTCCCACAAGCAAATTGGGCTCTTCTGGTGCTGATTCCCAGGTGGGTGGGCTAGTGTACATTCTAGAACCCTGTGGGTCTCTCCATTGAACTCTCCTGTGAGGCTAGGAGTCTCTCCTGCTGCCTCAACCCCCATAGGTGTTTTCAATCGTTATTTCAGGCTTTATTTCCCCACGCTGGTACCCTGGTTACAAGGTCTGTCTGGCTCCTCAGTTTTGTCTGGTTTATCTGCGCGTGAATGTGTGACTACCCAGTCCGCCAGCTGCTTTGCATGTCTCACTGGGTCTGCTCACTCCCACCCTGCGTCAGGGGTTTGCCAGCCACCGCCTGTGCGCCTGGGGCCGCCAGCCACTGCTTTTTCCTGCTGGGACCCCTCTCCGCTGGCTGCTCAACTCTTCCCCTTCTATAGGTCTGGATGAATGTGTCTATTTTAACTCCTTGGTTGTCAGACTTCTGTACAGTTCAATTTTGTCAGTTCTGGGTTTTTTTGTTTCTAATTGTTGTTGTCCATATTTTGGTTGTGCAAGGAGGCACAGTATGTCTACCTGCTCCTCCATGTTGGCCAGAAGTCCTCTAGTTTTATTTTTGTAATGCAGAGGACTTACAGTGATTTTGAATTAGGTCTTGTGTAAAAATTCTTACCAATGTATTGACTAATCCATTCATTCTTAGAAGAAAGATGTGTATTGGATGTACATATATATAATTGCCTATATACTAGCTTGGATTTTAGCTCTGAGTTAGTGTGTCACTTCTGGGGCTTAGTTTATCAGTCTAGAGAATGGAGTAGTTGATGTTCTACAAAGTGGTTGATTGAATTAAATGATGTGATGTATAGGAAAATATTTTGTACACGAGACATGTATACAAGTATACATGGTATTGTTGGGGGTGGGATGGATACTCTTAACACCCCAGATGAAAGTTTGGGATAGGATATATATAGAAAATGAAAATTGAAAATAAGTTTTAATGACTGTTCTGGGTGTGGTGAGGAGAGAAGAGGCAGATATTCCCTTAAATAAGACATTCATAGGGCTTAAAACTATGCTAAAAGGAAGTCTGCTATTGCAAAGATGTTTATTTGTAGCCTGGGAAACTGTTGGAACACCTAGTTCTTTGAGTTCAGATGTTCATAGTCTTTCTTGGCACTAATTTAAGTTTCAGACCTGTAAGGAAAATCTGCCTTTGTCACTTGTTTGTTTATTCTTTGAGACTGTTTGTCTTTGAAACACTTTGATATAGTTTAAAAGACCATTGGTTTTAGAGCCACCAGGCTTAGGTTCAAATTTTCTGCTACTTGCATGATTCTGAACAAATTGTTTAACAGCTGAGCCACAGATTTCTTATCTGTAAATAAATGTCAATAATGCATGCTCTATTAGCAGTGAGGATTAATTGCGATAATGTATGTAAAAGGATCCTAGCTTGATATTTGGTGGAATTTAAGTGGTCAACAAATGTTCCTTTCCCTCCCTGTTTTTTAATGTGGTAAAATACATGTACTGTAAAATTGCCATTTTAACTGTTTTAAGTATATAAGTAGAACCATACAACATATGGCCTGTGTCTAGCTTTTTTCACTTAGCATTATGTTTCTGAGGTTCACTCACATTACAGCATGTATCAGAACTTCTTTCCTTTTTATGGAGGAATACAATTCCATTGTATATGCCACTCTGTGTTACCCTTCTGTTGAAGGACACTTGGGTGTTTCCACTGTTGGGTATTGTGTAAAAGTATGTGTTTGAGTCCTTGCTTTCAGTTCTTCGGAATGTATTCCTAGAAGTGGAATTGGTGAGTCATATGGTAATTCTTAATTTTTGAGGGACCAACAGACTGTTTTTCGCACCTTTGTTTTTTGTTTTACTCTGTACCATTTATGCATATCTTCTTAAAGACCACAACTACTAGCTTTGGTCAGGTGGCTCAGGTGGTTGGAGTATCATCCTGTACACCAAAAGGTTACAAGTTTGATTCTCCATCAGGGCACGTATCTAGGTTGCAGGTTCCACCCCCAGTCAGCATGCGGATGGGAGGCAACCTGTTGATGTTTCTCTTTCATATCAATGTTTCCCTGTCTGTCTGTCTGTCTGTCTCTCCCTGTCCCTCTCCCTCTGCCCCTCTCTCTCTCCCTGCCTCTTTCTCTCTGTTTCACTTTCTCCCTTCCTCTCTCTTGAAAATCAGTAAACATCCTCAGATGAAGATTTAAAAAACATAAGAAGAACTAGAACTACTATAGCTCAGGGTTAGGAGAAACCAAATTCTATTCAGTACCTGATAATCTCATGTATTTTTCTCCATTTCCAAACTTCCCACTGCCTGACTATTACTGCAAAGGCCTTCTCTTTCCTTTGCTGTTTTTATTTTTAAATCTTCCTCCCCCTCTCTGATCTTTTCCTTCCTTTATTTACTAAGTCTTTTTTACCTAACCCTCTGATTCTCTCACCATTTTCCCTCTTCTTCAATGGGATGTCAAGGAGGAAATTGGCAGGAGTACTTCCTTTCCATTCCCACCTCCCTGAACGTAGAGGTGGTGTTCTCCTTGTGGTAAGGGTCCTAGAGGTAGCCTGAGATCCGTAGGCTAGATTACATTGATGCACAGAACACTTATTTAAATTAGACTTTCAGAAGGGTTAGCATTTATAATAAATAATGGCAAGTATTTGGGGAAAGTTGGATGGAAAGCAAGAAAATAATTATCATTCGAGGAAGGAATTCAGTCTTCAGGGTTGTCAGCCCGGCACACTGCTAGCAGTAGGTGGCAGGAAATCATGAAAGGGAATTTTCCACAGACAGACCAGCCAGAAAGAAACCTAGCTGCAGGTCAGATATGGTTTCTTAGTCAGAGAAGTTCCTTTTCATTGCCTGTATTCCTGATTGGCCTAGTCATCATTCAGTTTTATTTTACTTATTTTTAAGACTGTTATAAAGATGTTCATTAATAATATATCTGATGAGACACTAGAGGAAATAAAGGATTTTTTGTGTGTGTATCTTAGGAGAATGAAGTGTGCACACATGAAATACCTAAAAGTATAACAAGTTACATTTAAATTTAGGCAGTAACAATGAGCTATAGATAGCAATACTGAGGAGAAAATGAGCACCAGTGAGAATTTTGAAGCTAATTTTAATGATTTGCTGATACATGGGCCAGCAGAAAGGAGATGGGAAGAATATGGCAGACAGACAGGAACAGATAATACCACTGTTGGAAAGAGTAGATTTTGCTTGGAAGCCTCCCCACATACCATTACTGTATAATGGTAAATTCTGTGAAAGTAATTAGAGTGGAGAGAAAGGGAAAAAAGATTGGAATCCAGACTGTCCATGACTAACCCTAAGATGACTAAATCAGCTACTGAATCCTGTGTGTATACAGCATTCCTAAGACCTTAAAGAAAGGGAAGAGAGGGGAAAAATGGGAAATATCTGTGATAGTGTCAAGAATAAAATTTTTTTTAAAAGAAAGGGAAGTAACATTTATTGAAAGTGTACTTGTTGCTAAATACTTAAATGTCTTCCTTCTGTCTTTAGTCCTTGACAGCTGTGATACAGCCTTATAATGCCCACATTATATTTGAAGAAACTAACCTGTGGGTGAGGAGGTGTGTTCTGGCTAATGAGAGATGGAGCCAGGGTTCTAGTCCAGGGTGCACTCCCCTGAGCTGCATGGTTAGAAATGAAGTATTCAAGGATTCCTTTTCCCCTTGGTTTGGACAGTATTTGTCTGCTTTTCCAGTGCCATCTCCTCAAAATGCCCTCTGGGCTACATGTTTTTATTCAATAAGCGGGGCTTATTACATTATTTAGAATGGTGTTCTCAATAAACATGTAATGTGAGCCACATCACATGTGCAGTTTAAAATTTTCTAGTAGCCACATTAAAAAAGAAATGAAATTAATTTTCAGAGTATATTTTATTTAACTCCATACGCTGAACTATTATCATGCCCAAACTATATACGTACCATGTAATGATATTAAAAATTGAGGTATTTTACATTTTTTGAACTATTTGAAATTCTGTGTGTATTTATACTTAAATTATATATCAATTTGGATTAGCCGCATTTCAAGTCGGTATATGTGCCTAGTGACTACCAAGTTGGACTGCATAGATCTAAGAAAAAGGTAATGACACTCATCCTAAAAAAGGTAGAGGCTCTGCTTTGAAACAGTTGGAGGAATTGTAGTGGGACAAGAGAACAGCTTCACCTAAGATGGAAAACTCTATGGAAGAAAGGTACCACACATAAAAGGCAAGAGTGTTCTTTAAAGAAAGTGAAAACATTACCATATCCTGTAATGACATTACTAACTGAAAGGCCATTTATGGAGAGCAGTAAATTCATACTGACCTATCACCACCACCAGTAATGACCACAGGAAAACTGTGTGGTGTTGACTGCTAGATGCTAGACCATATTTGGGCAGGAGATGAAATATCTTGGCACATCTAGTAACCATTAAGAATAGAAACCACAGCCTTTAATATATATGAATGTCATTGCCAAAGAATCTTTTCTTCCAAATGCCTAGTTCTTTCACAGACGGGGAGCTGTAATGTCAGCTTGAAGAAATAACCATGAACCAATTACCTTATATGGGAATTTCCACAGACCTCAAAACTACCCGGAACAAGATATATTGATAGTTTCAGACTTCTATTCCAGCAGCAACACAGAAGTTATTTAACAGTGTTCTTGGAGTTTCCCCCTCATCCTTTTCCACCTGTGATTCTTCCCACTTTGTTATCTTTGTCCCATTTAGCTTCTTTCAGTCTTTTCTTATTATACTTAGTTTTTGTAGTTCATTTTTTATAGTAAGCTATATAGTAGAGATTAGTGTACCTGGGTCCTGTTCTTGCCTCTTTTACTCATGGAACATTAATTGTTTCTTCATCTGAAAAATGAAAAGGATTAGAATTAGAATCTTTTGTAATCATCCTCATTTTGCAGCTTGGAGTTTCATTTTTAAAATAAATTGTGGTGAAATAAATTTTTAAGTGTATATAGTTCATTAGCATTAAGTACATTCACATTGTTGTGCTACCATCTACAAAACTCTGTACCCATTACACTATAACTTCCATTTCTCCCTCTTCCCAGCTCCTATTCTACTGTCTGTCTCTGTGGATTTGACTACTCTGGATACGTCATATGGAATCACACGGTATTTGTCTTCTTGGCAGATAAGACTGGCTTATTTCACTGAGCATAATGTCCTTAAGGTTCATCCATGTTGTAGCTATGCCAGAATTTCCTTCCTTCTTAGGGCTGAATAATATTTGTTTGTATTTTTGTTGATGTTGACAAACAATTGGGTTGCTTCCACCTTTTGGCTATTATAAATAATGCTGCTATGCATATGGATGTAGAAGAAATCTCTTGCTGTTTCAATTCTTTTAGATGTATACCTAGAAGTAGAATTGCTGGGTCATATGGTAGCTCAATGTTTTTTGTGGGGTTTTTTTTTTTTTTTTTTTTTCCTGAGTACTGCCATACTGTTTTTCATCATGACTGCCCCATTTTATTTTTTTGAATAGTTTATTTTTATTGCATTTTTTTCATTACCATTTATCCCCCTATACCCTCTTCCATGTCCACCCACCCTCCATCCCCTCTGCAGTCACCACTCTGTTGGCCATGTCCATAGTTCTTTTTTATTTTTTCTTCAGTCCCTCCATCCCCCAGAGCTGTCAGTCTGCTTTCTATGAGTCTGTCTCTGTTTTGCTTGGTAGTTCAGTTTTACTTATTTTTCTCTGACTGGCTAATTTCACTTAGCACAATGTTCTCAGATGATCCATGCTGTTGCAAAGGGTAAAATTTTCTTCTGTTTTATGGCTGAGTAGTATTCTATTGTGTGAATATACCATAGGTATTTTATACACTCATCTACTGATGGACACTTGGGCTGCTTCCAAATCTTGGCTATTGTAAATAATGCTGCAGTGAACATAGGAGTGTATATATTCTTTCAAATTAGTGTTTTTGGTTTCTTTGGGTAAATTCCCAGAATTGCTTGCAATCTCTGGGTCATAAGGCAGTCCCATTTTTAATTTTTTTGAGGTAACTCCATACTGCTTTCCACAGTGGCTGCACTAGTCCACATTCCCTCCAACAGTGTCTGAGGGTTCCCCTTTCTACACATCCTGGCCAGCACTTGTTTGTTGATTTATTGGTGATAGCCATTCTAACAGGTGTGATGCGGTATCTCATTGTGGTTTTGATTTGCATTTCTCTGGTGATTACTGATGTTGAGCATCTTTTCTTATGTCTATTGGCCATCTGTATGTCCTCTTTGGAGAAGTGTCCATTCAGGTCCTTTGCCCATTTTTTAACTGGGCAAAGGTTTGTTTGTTTGTTTTGGTGTAGTGACTGACCATTTTATAGTCCCACCAACAGTGCACAAGGGTTTCAGTTTCTCAACAAGCCCAACCTTTGTTCTTTTCTTTTCTTTCTTTTTTTAATAGTAACCACCCTAATGGGTATGAAGTAGTATCTCGTGGTTTTGATTTGCAGTTCTCTAATGATTTAGTGATGTCGAACATCTTTTCATGTACCTATTACCGTTTTTTATATCTTCTTCAGAGTAAAATCTATTCAGGTACTTGGCCTATTTTTTAATTTGGTTGGGGTTTTTGTTGCTGAATTGTACAAGTTTTTTTTTGTTTTTTGTTTTTTTGGTTTTTTTTTTACAGATTGTGGTTATTAACTCCTTGTCTCATATATGAGTTGCAGATATTTTCTCCCATACCATGGTTTGTCTTTTAACACTGTGGATTGTGTCCTTTGATGCACAAGAGTTTTTAATGTTGATGTCATCTCATTTGTCTGTTTTTACTTTTGTTTTTGTTGCATTTGCTTTTGTTATCATATCCAAGAAATTGTTGCTCAGTCCAATATCATGCAGCTTTTTTCCTGTTTCCTATTGAGTTTTATTTGACCTATTAAGTTAATTTCTGTATATGGTATGAGGTAGGAGTCCAAATCTATACTTTGCATGTGGATATACTACATTTTCCCACTACCATTTGTTGAAAAGACTAACCTTTCCTTATTGAGTCTTTGCACGTTTGTTGAAATCATTTGACTATATTTGTGTGTGTTTATTTCTAGGCTCTCAATCAGTTCCATTGGTCTGTTTGTCTGTCTTATGCCAGTACCAACACTGTTTTGATTACAAGAACTTTATAGTAAGTTTTGAAATCAAGATATGTGAAACTTCCAACTTTTGTCTTTTTCAAGATGGTTTTGGCTTTTTAGGGTCCCTTGAAATTCCATATAAGTTTTAGGATATATTTTTATATTTCTTCAAAAATCCTCATTGAAATTTTGAAAGAGGTTAAAGCCTCATTTTTTTAACTCTGTTAAGCAAGGTGATTATTTTTCCCAGTGTTTTAATTTAAGACAAGTTTCTAACTATAGCAAGATGTCAAACAAGGGCTGGTGGTTTGGGCAACCTTAGGCATTCATGGATGGTGGGAGGGAGGTACCTGCTGGAATAGTTTCTTCAAAGCAAAGTATAGAGATAAGGAATGATCTTCTGGCATATGCTTGCAGTAGCACTTTATAACACATGCTTAAGGAATTGTATTGGGGTCTTGGCTCTCTGCTGCAGATACACTAAGAGATGATACTCCTTTGTCTTCCTTGTTACCTAGTAGTAGTGAGTATATTAAGGCCACACCATTCATTGACTAATATTGTTATAGTACTTTATTATCTTTCCATATATTTTTCTAATTAATACCCCGTTGAATCCTTACACAAAGATCGTGAGGTAAACAAATATATGCTGTCTTTGATTTACAAGAGAAATTAAGGATTGTGGAAGACTTGCTGGTGATCACATCATGTAATAGAACAGCAGAAAAGCCAGAAGGAGACCTTAGGAGCCTGGTGCAGCCAAGACACCAAGTGAGGTATCCATGGCCCTCTGGCCTAAGGATCATGTCCACATTGCCAAACCCAGGCCATTGTAGAGGGCAGCACATCTGACTGTCTTAGTCTGATGGCACTGAATATTCAAATGGTATAAATCCCTTTTTTCTAATTGATGCACATGAAACAACATTCTAATTATAATCTGAGTTTTCATTTGGTCTAAACCTAGGGAGAGAACATGCTACTTAATTTTTACTTTGCAAGGCAGTTAACCAGTTGGATTCTGGTTTTACACATTCACTCTGAAACTTGGTTAATGAAAACTGATATGTATCCACTTTTGATATACTGTCAGAATTAGATTGTTGAGGTTCAGAAACTGAAGGTCAAGCTTCTAAGTTTTTAAAAATTCACCAAGAAAAGAACCCTTTATAGGAAGCCAACTACCTTCTTTAATATTCAGCAAACTGTGTCACTGTGAACCAAGCATTTTTGGGGGTAGACTTCAGTGTATGTGCATGTTTATAAATATATGTATGTATATATTAGTAAGAAACACTGTCACACTTTTGTGATATATATTATATATATCTTTTTAATCTATAAGTACTCTCATGTTTCTGAACCTTAAATCATTTAACAAACATTTCTTGTATACCTACTATTTGTAGGTGCTAAGAAACTCTCATTTTTAGTGAGGGAGATAGACCAACATGTGAACACAACAGTATGGCAAGTAACAGGGTAGATATATCTGAAGTTCAGTAGGAGCACAGAAGAGAGGACAGCTTCTGCCATTTCCTTGGAGAGCTCTGGAAGGCTCCACAAAATGGGAATGGTGTGGGAATCTGGACTTAGTGAGGAACCTAATATGAGGAGAGAGCTGCAAGTTCATCACAAGTAAAGGAACAGCAGAACCATGGAGATACAAACGAGTATGCTAAGTTTGGGAAGCAGTGGTTGGTGAAGGGGATTTACTTTTGAAAGGAAAAAATGACTGGAAATGAGGCCAGACAGGTAAGCAGGTTGTGAAGGGTTATGTCTCAGATGAGTTTTATCCTGTATAAAACAGGCATCATTTGAGTCTTTTAAAACTGAGACATGATCAGATTTGCATTAAAAAAATTTTGACAGCAGTGAGAAAAAGGAGAAATATTGATGATAATGGTGATATTTATTTTTAAACATTTTTTAAAAAATTTATTTATCTTTAGAGGGGAAGGGAAGGACAGAGGGAGAGAGGGAGAGAAATATCAATGTATGGTTGCCTCTCGTGCGTCCCTTGCCGGGAACTGGCCTGCAACCCAGGCATGTGCCCTGACTGGGAATCGAACTGCGATCTTTTGGTTCACAGGCCCGCGCTCAATCCACTGAGCTACACCAGCCAGGGCAATATTTATTTTTATTGAACACTTACTGTGTGCCACTTTGCCTTCATTAAGCCGCCATTAATTAAAATTGTAATTTTAATAGTAACTCTGTGGGATATGGGTATAACTATCCCCTTTTTAGAAATTAAAAAAACAAACAAACAAAAGAAACTAGTAAGTATGAAAGCTGAAGTCTGAATTCAAGCCTGATTGACACTAAGCCCAAACTCTTAACCTCTGCACCCTCAGGCCTCTTGTGGAAGGGAGAGTGTGAAGATCAGGACCTCAGCTGGGTATGCAGGGTGGGTATAGCAAGGCCCTTAAGGCATATATTTGTAAATGAAGAGAAGAATGGAATTGACATTTCATGCATTAAACCTGTTGGTTTTGGGAGTGGGTTGGTGAGAAAGAGGGAGCTGGGGGCGACTTTGAGATTTTAACTTGAGCAACCAGATGACAAGAGACATCTTTGATCAATATAAAGAGTATAGGCCCTGGCTGGTGTGGTTCAGTGGATTGAGTGCTGGCCTGCGAACCAGAGGGTCACTGGTTCAATTCCCAGTTAGGGCACATGCCTGGGTTACCAGCCAGGTTAGGTCCCTAGTAGGGGGCATGTGAGAGGCAACCACACATTGATGTTTCTATCCCTCTCTTCCTCCCTCCCTTCCCCTCTGTCCAAAATAAATAAATAAAGTTTTTAATATATATATATACATATATATATAAAGGACACAGTATACTGCTGTAAAATATTCACCCACCCATATATGATGAATAAATATAATTAAACATGCTAGTTGTGTAGCATTTCACTATGTAACTAGTGTGTATACAAATAATTTTTCAAAAGGATGTGTTTATATACATTAATTAAACACTGTTGTATAACTTTTAGGTTTATTTTTCTCCAACCTGGAAATTCATAAAAGAAGTGTTGATCTTTAATGAAGTACCAAATTTTGTAAGTGAAACTTAATACTGTAGGCAGGGTTTCTTTTCTTTTTTACTTTATTTTTTCTGCTTATTTACTTCTAGGTTTTTTAAAGACTATAGGTAGGTCTTTATTTACATAGTAAGATAATTGTTTCTCAGAACCAGCCCTTCTCACCTGTTTTTACTAGTCTTATTTCTAATATATCTTAGAGTAATCCTTTTCTCTTATAGTTCATACCCATTAACTTTCCAGTATAATCTTCCTTTGAGTGTGTTTCATGATATACGTTCTTTATTTTTGCAGCTTTACTGAGATATAATTGATAGATATGACATTGTGTAATTTTAAGGTATACAGTGTGGTGATTTAAAGACTTGCATGTATTGTCCATTACCTCAAATAATTACTATTTTGTTGTTATGGTGAAAACATTAAAACTCTACTCTCATAGTAACTTTCAAGTATACAGTATGGTATTGTGACTGTAATCTCCATGCTATACCTTACATCCCCCAAATTATCTTATTCCTAGAAGTTTTCTTAGGTTGATATTTCCCATTTTCACCATCCCTCACCATTTGGCAGCCACCTTTCCATCCCCCATTTCTAAGAGTTTGATGTTTTTGAATTCCACATGTGAGATCATATAGTATTTGTCTTTCTCAGTCTGACTTATCTTACTTATCTGTTCATGTTGTTGCATATAACAGGATTTCCTTTTCTGTGGCTGAGTAATATTCCTGTGTATCACACTTTTTTTTTTGTACCATAAACTTTTAACAGGTTTATTTCCATGAGATTCTCAAAAATCACAATGACTATAGGCCAGGGAAAAAGAAGGCGGATTGTCATAGGGAAATGAAAATTCACAAGATGAACAGGCACAGTGGGTCAGGCAGTATGTTTTACAGGCTGAGGCTCAGAGAAGCACCTGCCACAGCTAATCCAATTAAATTTTCAAAATCTGTTCAAGGTTTATTTTCTACCATCAACTTGTTTACAGAATCAAAATGAATCTCAGATGAGGGGATATTTCAAAGACAAAAGCTGGAGGTGGGCTGTGTCACCTTCTCTTGAGGAACAAAACATGCTCATTTAGTAACCAGTCTTCACAAGATATTTGGGATGGTGTTGAACATCAGAGAAGTGAACAGGAAAGGTAGTCGTGGAAACAGTGGTTCTGCGTGACAAGATGGTATTGTGGACACTACAGAAAACTTGGGTTTTATATTTTCTGAAGATCCTTCCAAATGCAAGCTTCATTCAAAGCAAGTTGATGTGCTCTCCACACTAGGAGAAAAAAGATAGAACTTAAGTAACACCACCAGAAACCACAGAAACAAGCACTATCTGGTACTCACCCGTAAATGTCCATATTATTTTCTTTTTTTTTTTTTATTGTTGTTCAAGGAGATTTGTCTCCATTTTTCCCCCACCACTCTACTCCCCCCACACTAGCCATCGCAACTTCCCACCCTCAAACCTACCCCCTTTGTTTTTGTCCATGTGTCCTTTATAGATGTTCCTGAAAACCCTTCCCCTTTCCTCCCCCATTTTGCCCTCCCACCTCCCCTCTGGTTACTGTCAGTTTGTTGTTAATTTCAGTGTCTCTGGTTATATTTTCTTGCCTGTTTGTTTTCTTCATTAGGTTCCACTTATAGGTGAGATCATATGATATTTGTCTTTCACTGCCTGGCTTATTCTTCTTAGCCTAATGCTCTCCAGTTTCGTCCATGCTATCTCAAAGAATAAGAGCTCCATCTATTTTTGCTGCATAGTATTCCATAGTGTAAATGTACCATAAAATTTTGATCCATTTGTTTACTGTTGGGCACATGGGTTCTTTCCAGCACTTGGCCATTGCAAATTATGCTGCTATGAACATTGGGGTACATGGCTTCTTTTGGATTGGTGTTTCAGGGTTCTTAGGGTATAATCTCACCACTGGAATTGCCAGGTAAAAAGGTAGTTCCATTTTTAGTTTTCTCAGGAAATTCCACACTGTTTTCCACAGTGATTGTACCAGTCTGCATTCCCACCAACAGTGCACTAGGGTTCCCTTTTCTCCACAACCTCACCAACACTTGTTTGCTGCTTTGTTTATGATGGCCATTCTGACCTGTGTGAAGTGGTATCTCATTGTGGTTTTAATTTGCATCTCTCTGATAGCTAGGGATATTGAGCATCTTTTCATGTGTCTCTGGATCCTCTGTATGTCCTCCTTGGAGAAGTGTCTGTTCAAGTCCTTTGCCCATTTTTTAATTGGGTTGCTTGTCCTCTTAGAGTGGAGTCATGTGCGTTCTTTATATACTTTGGAGATCAAACCCTTGTCCAAGGTATCAGTGGCAAATATGTTTTCCCATACAGTTGGTTCTCTTTTCATTTTAAAGCTGTTTTCTTTAGCCATGCAGAAGCTTTTTATTTTAATGAGGTCCCATTCGTTTATTCTTTCCTTTATATCCCTTGCTGTAGGGGATATAAGGTGAAAGTATTGCTGTGTGGAATATCTGAGATTTTTCTGCCTATGTTCTCCTGAAGGACTTTTATGGTGTCACGACTTATATTTAAGTCTTTTATCTAACTTTATTTATTTTTGTGTATGATGTAAATTGATGATTGAGTTTCATTTTTTTGCATGTAGCTGTCCAGCTCTCCCAACACCATTTGTTGAAGAGACTATTTTTACTCCATTTTAGGCTGTTGCCCCCTTTGTCAAATATTAATTGACCGTAGAGATGGATTTATTTCTGGGCTCTCTATTCTGTTCCATTGGTCTATGTTTCTGTTCTTATGCCAGTACCAGGCTGTTTTGATTACAGTGGTCTTGTAGTACAGTTTGATATCAGGTATTGTGGTCCTTCCTACTTTTTTCTTTCTTAAAATTGCTGCATATATTCAGGGTCATGTATGGTTCCATATACATTTTTGAAATGTTTGTTCTATATCTGTGAAATATGTCATTGGTACTTAAATAAGGATTGCATTGACTCTATAATTGTTTTGGGTAGTATGGACATTTTGATGATGTTAATTCTTCTGATCCATGAACACGGTATATGTTTCCATTTGTTTGTGTCTTCCTTAATTTCTTTCTTCAGTGCTGTGTAGTTTTCTGATTGCAGGTCTTTTACCTCCATGGATAGGTTTATTCCTAGGTACTTCATTTTTGTTGTTGCTATATCAAATGGGATTTATTTCCTGATTTCTCTTTCTGATTTTTCATTGTTGGTATACAAAAATGCCTTCAATTTCTGAATAATGACTTTGTATCCTGCTCTTTTGCCAAATTCATTTATTAGGTCGAGCAGTTTTTTGGCAGAGTCTATAGGATTTTCTATGTGCACTATCATGTCATCTGCAAACAATGACAGTTTTGCTTCCTCCTTTCCAATTTAGATGCCTTTTATTTCTTGTTTGATTGCTGTGGCTAGGACTTCTAATACTATGTTGAATAGGAGTGGTGAGAGCAGACATCCTTGTCTTGTTCTTGATCTTAGTGGGAGGACTTTTAGTGTTTCCCATTGAGTGTGATGTTGGCTGTAGGACTCTCGTATATGGCCTTTATTATGTTGAGGAATGCTCCATCTATTCCCACCTTGCTGAGTGTTTTTATCATAAATTGGTGCTGTACCTTATCAAATGCTTTTTCTTCATCTATTGATATGATCCTGTGATTTTTGTCTTTCCTTTTATTAACATCATGTATTATGTTTATTCATTTGTCAATATTGTACCATCCTTACATCCCTGAGATAAGTCCCATTTGATCATGATATATGATGTTTTTATGTATTGCTGGATGCGGTTTCCCAATATTTTGTTGAGGATTTTCATGTCTGTGTTCATCAGTGATATTAGCCTGTATTTTTCTTTCTTTGTTGTGTCTTTATCTGGGATTAGGATGATGCTGGCTTCATAAAAAGAGTTTGTGAGTCATCTGTCTTCTTGGATTTTTTGACTAGTGTATGAAGGATAGGGGTTAGCTGTTTGTTAAATGCTTTGTAAAAATCTCCCGTGAGACTGTCTGGTCCAGGACTTTTGTGTGCTGGGAGTTTTTTGATTACTGCTTCAAATTCGTCAGCTGTTACTGGTCTGTTCAGGCTTTTTGTTTCTTCTTCATTCAGTTTTGGAAGATTATATGTTTCTAGAAATTTTCCATTTCACCTAGATTTTCCAATTTCTTGGCATATGGTTGTTCATAGTAATTTCTTATAATCCTTTGTATTTCTGCAGTATGAATTATATACTCTTCTCTTTCATTTCTGATTGTGTTTAGGACATTGTTGAATGCTGAAATTCTTTGTTGATATTTTGCTTGGAAGATCTATCCCTTTTTGCCAGTGGGGTGTTAAAATTTCCTACTATAATAGTGTTGCTGTCAATACCTTTCTTGAAGTTCTCCAGGATTTTCCTTATATATTTGACTACTCTTATGTTGGGTGCATATATATTTATAATGTTTATGTCTTCTTGATGGATTTTTCCCTTGAGTATTATGAAGTGTGTCCTTCTGGGTCTTTTTTTACGGCCCTTGTTTTGACGTCTGTTTTGTCTGATCAAAAGAATTCATATTGCTACCCTGGCTTTTTTTTTTTCCTGTCCTTTTGCTTGGAATATTTTTTTCCAGTGCTTCACTTTCAGTCTGTGTAGGTCTTTTGTTCTGAGGTAGGTCTCTTGTAGGCATCATATGTGTGTGTTATGATTTCTTTTTTTTAAGACTTTTTTTAATTTTAATTGTTGTTGTACAGTTTTCTGTCTTTTACTCCTATCGCAGCCCACCGCCCCAGCCCTCCCCACCTCCCTCCCATTTCCACCCCCGCTCATGATTTCTTATCCATGCAGCTACTCTGTGTCTTTAGATTGGAGCATTTTATCCATTTACATTTAAAATTATTATTGATAGGTACTTAATTCACTGCCATTTTACTTCCTTTGTACCTGTGTTCCTCTCTCTCACTGTTTTTCTTTCTTTTCTTAAAACAGTCCCGTTAGCATATCTTGCAGTTCTGGTTTGCGTGGGTATTCTTTCATCTTTCTTTTGTGTGGGAAATTCCTTATTTTACTTACCATTTTAATTGAGAATCTTACTGGGTAGACTAGTCTTGGTTGTAGGTCTTTGCTTTTCATTACTTGTAATATTTCTTGCTGTTTCCTTCTGTCTTGCAGTGTTTCCGTTGGGCGATCAGCTGGTAGCCTTATTGGGGCTCCCTTGTATGTTACTTCCTGTTTCTGCCTTGCTGCCTTTACAATTCTTTTTGTCTTGGAATTTTGCCATTTTAATTATGTGTCTTGGAGTTGGGCAGTTAAGGTTCCTCTTGATTGGGACCTTGTGTGCTTTCTGAATTTGTGTGACTTTTTCTCTCATTCAATTAGGGAAGTTTTCCATCGTTACTTTTTCAAACAGGTTTTCTATCCCTTGATCTTCTTCTCTTTCTGTTATCCCAATTATATGGATATTATTATGTTTCATGTTGTCTTGCTGTTCCATTACCACCTCTTTATTCTTTCTGAGTCTCTTTCTTTTCTTGCTCTTTCTGGGTGTTTTATTTCTATCTTGTTCTGCAGCTCACTGATTTGTTCCTCTGCTTCATCTAGCCTGCTTTTGATTCCTCCTTCTACTGTGTTCTTCAATTCAAAAATTGTATTCTTCATTTCCCCTTGGCCCTTGTTGATAGTTTTTAGGGGTTTTTTTTTTTTTTTTCATGTTGATATAGTTTGCAGTTAAGTCCGTTGTAGTTTCCCTGTAGTTTTTGGTAACTCTCAGTGAGCTCACTGAGCTTCTTTATAACCATTGCTTTGAATTCAGTATCTGATAATTGACTTGCCTGTGTTTCATTTAGCACTCTTTCTGAGGCATCCTCCTTTCATTTCATTTGGGGATTGTTTTTTTGTCTTCCCATTGTTTGTGAGATTCTTCTTGTTAGCCTCTGCTTCTTAAATTGATCTGTTCTGACTCCTTGAGTTTGTGGTGTGAACTATGGTAGGAGATATGTGAGATTCAGTAGTGCAGTCTCCTTGATGTCCTGAGCTTGATGCACTTGGGGGGCCATTTCTGTTGTCTCTTATTATGTATTTGGGATTCGATTGTTGATGGGTCTTTCTTTGTGGGTCCTTCTTCCAGCTGGTTGACTTGAGGGTCACTTCACCCACCATGTCTTGTATGCTGTTGTGCAGATGTTGCCAGAAGAAGATACAAACTCCAGGGAATAAAGCCAGATCCACAAAAATATCACCCCCCCCCCCC